>JAQIZT010000843.1:0-12500 GCA_029228515.1 Populus alba x Populus x berolinensis | reverse complement strand
AATCGGCAGCGCGGAGATCCGCAGCTGGAGGCCCGTCGGGGAAAATCGGCAGCGCAGATTTGTTGACGAACACGGGCTGGACGCTGGGCTGTCGAGGCCAGGCAGGAAAATTCGTCAAGGGGACGCGCTGACGAAACAGGGGCTGTTCAGACACAGCAGGCAGTGTTGGAATCGGCAGCGCGGACGAACGAGGGGCTGTTCAGACAAATCGGCAACGTCGGAAAAATCGGCAGCGCGGATTTGTGCAGCTGGAGGCCCTATCAGCTGGCTGCCCGCAACGAGTCATTCAATTCTCTGCCCTATCAACATAACTCCCGATGTGTTGTTCGCTATCTTGGAAGAAGAGATCTCTTCCTCCCCGCGTCGGCCGGGTGCGATTACCCGGCGGCGTCGTTCAAATCACTGCCCTATCGGCCACAACTGCTGATGGGGGGGATTAGAGGCCGGCCATGGTGGTGAGGGGAGGCCAAGACCGTGAAAGCAAGAGTTTTCCCGGGGCTCCTCCGGTGGCCGCGGCATGCGCGCTGCCGGTTTTCCCGCATCCCGCCAAGAAAACGTCATGCTTTCCACGTGAAATCAATCCAGTAAAATCAGCCATATTTTTGTGAGGCTGCCAGCCGAATTTGGGGTCATTCCGGGCCGGTTCCTATTTTTGCGTATTTCCTTGATTTTTAATGGTAGGAAAATAAAAAAAAATACTTCCCGACCTCGAAAAAATCTGGGAAAATTTATAAAGGTGGATTGGATTTTTGCCAACCTATGTGCAAAATTTCAGCTCAAAATACCAAGAAATGAATTTTTTAGAGGGGGGTGACAGCTGGGACCTAGTAGTGTCTGCCCCTGCCAGAGCTGCAATAACACTTATAGCTCTTTAGGGGGGTGCCCCCCGACTGGCCATGGGGCGCGCTGGCTGGCGCCCATAGGCCTGCCGCGGGGGATTTGCGAGCTGCTGCTACACACGTGGGGGGCCTCACGGCCCGAAGTAACGCCGCCATCGATGACCCGTTTTCCGGCCGGCGACGACCCGATTCCGACCACCGCCCTATAAAAATCACACGCGCGCGCCCGCCCGCGCCCGCGCCCGCGTCTGCGCTTGGCGCTGGGGCGCTGGGGCCTGAGGGCCTGGGGCCCTTGGGGGCCCTTGGGCTCTTGGGCGATTGGGCGCGCGCGCGCGCGCGCGCGGCAATGATTTCCATGCCGCGCTGCGCAACGGGGGCTGACGCGGGGACAGCCCCTGCTGGCTGGCTATCTTACCCGCGGGGGGGCTGCCTTCGGGCCTTGCCCCCCTGCGCTCTTGCCTGCCCCCCGCGCGGGAGAGGCTACGCACACTCTGCGGCAGCGATGCCAGCAGTGGGAAAAATCGGCAGCGCGGACAGCCCCCGCTGGCTTGCTGTCGTGCCCGCGGGGGGGCTGCCTTCGGGCCCGGGGCAGCGGCAGCGATGCCAGCAGTGGGAAAAATCGGCAGCGCGGACAGCCCCCGCTGGCTTGCTGTCGTGCCCGCGGGGGGGCTGCCTTCGGGCCCGGGGCAGCGGCAGCGATGCCAGCAGTGGGAAAAATCGGCAGCGCGGACAGCCCCCGCTGGCTTGCTGTCGTGCCCGCGGGGGGGCTGCCTTCGGGCCCGGGGCAGCGGCAGCGATGCCAGCAGTGGGAAAAATCGGCAGCGCGGACAGCCCCCGCTGGCTTGCTGTCGTGCCCGCGGGGGGGCTGCCTTCGGGCCCGGGGCAGCGGCAGCGATGCCAGCAGTGGGAAAAATCGGCAGCGCGGACAGCCCCCGCTGGCTTGCTGTCGTGCCCGCGGGGGGGCTGCCTTCGGGCCCGGGGCAGCGGCAGCGATGCCAGCAGTGGGAAAAATCGGCAGCGCGGACAGCCCCCGCTGGCTTGCTGTCGTGCCCGCGGGGGGGCTGCCTTCGGGCCCGGGGCAGCGGCAGCGATGCCAGCAGTGGGAAAAATCGGCAGCGCGGACAGCCCCCGCTGGCTTGCTGTCGTGCCCGCGGGGGGGCTGCCTTCGGGCCCGGGGCAGCGGCAGCGATGCCAGCAGTGGGAAAAATCGGCAGCGCGGACAGCCCCCGCTGGCTTGCTGTCTTGCCCGCGGGGGGCTGCCTTCGGGCCCGGGGCCCCTGCGCTCTTGCCTGCCCCCCGCGCGGGAGAGGCTAGGCGCTGCTGGGGCCAGCCCGACGTCGCTGGCCGCGCATGCGCGCTGCCGGTTTTCTCGCATCCCGCCAAGAAAACGTCGTGCTTTCCACATGAAACCAATCCAGTAAAATCAGCCATATTTTTGTGAGGCTGCCAGCCGAATTTGGGGTCATTCCGGGCCGGTTCCTATTTTTGCGTATTTCCTTGATTTTTAATGGTTGGAAAATAAAAAAAAATACTTCCCGACCTCGAAAAAATCTGGGAAAATTTATAAAGTTGGATTGGATTTTTTCCAACATATGTGCAAAATTTCAGCTCAAAATACCAAGAAATGAATTTTTTAGAGGGGGGGTGACAGCTGGGACCTAGTAGTGTCTACCCCTGCCAGAGCTGCAATAACACTTATAGCTCTTTAGGGGGGTGCCCCCTGGCTGGCCATGGGGCGCGCTGGCTGGCGCCCATAGGCCTGCCGCGGGGGATTTGTGGGCTGCTGCTATGCTCGGACTAACGTGGGGGGCCTCATGGCCCGAAGTAACGCCGCCATCGATGACCCGTTTTCCGGCCGGCGACGACCCGATTCCGGCCACCGTCCCTGTGACCCGCTCCAAGCCGTTGGGCGCGTTGGGGCTGCTTATCCGCGGCTGCGGGCGCGCACGCACTCTGATTTGCCAGCGCTCGTGCCAACCAATAGGCAGCCCCAACGCGCCCAACGGCTTGGCGCGACGTCACGATTCCGGCCACCGTCCCTGTGACCCGCTCCAAGCCGTTGGGCGCGTTGGGGCTGCTTATCCGCGGCTGCGGGCGCGCACGCACTCTGATTTGCCAGCGCTCGTGCCAACCAATAGGCAGCCCCAACGCGCCCAACGGCTTGGCGCGACGTCACGATTCCGGCCACCGTCCCTGTGACCCGCTCCAAGCCGTTGGGCGCGTTGGGGCTGCTTATCCGCGGCTGCGGGCGCGCACGCACTCTGATTTGCCAGCGCTCGTGCCAACCAATAGGCAGCCCCAACGCGCCCAACGGCTTGGCGCGACGTCACGATTCCGGCCACCGTCCCTGTGACCCGCTCCAAGCCGTTGGGCGCGTTGGGGCTGCTTATCCGCGGCTGCGGGCGCGCACGCACTCTGATTTGCCAGCGCTCGTGCCAACCAATAGGCAGCCCCAACGCGCCCAACGGCTTGGCGCGACGTCACGATTCCGGCCACCGTCCCCGGGACCCGCTCCAAGCCGTTGGGCGCGTTGGGGCTGCTTATCCGCGGCGTGGGCGTGGGGCCTTAACAAGCCGCGCTCGTTCCAAGGTGCTGGCAGCTGACGCGCGCCTCTCAGCTTGCCGCGACGTCCCGGTGGCGGTGGCCGGAATCCCTGCCCGTCACCCGCTCCAAGCCGTTGGGCGCGTTGGGGCTGCTTATCCGCGGTCTCGGGCGTGGGGCCTTAACAGGATTCCCCTCGTGCCAAGGTGCTGGCAGCCCCAACGCGCCCAACGGCTTGGCGCTACGTAACGGCGACGTCCTGATTCCGGCCACCGCTGCCGTGACCCGCTCCAAGCCGTTGGGCGCGTTGGGGCTGCTTATCCGCGGTCTCGGGTGTGGGGCCTTAACAGGATTCCCCTCGTGCCAAGGTGCTGGCAGCCCCAACGCGCCCAACGGCTTGGCGCGACGTCACGGCAGCGGTGGCCTCTGCCTGTGCTCGCAAGCTTGGTGGCCTGGCGCGAGTGTCTGGTGGCGGAACAGCTGAAGCTTGGGCGATTGCGAAGGGAGAGCCCTTTGTACCGCCGTGGGCGTTGGGCCGCATTCAGTTGCTGTGGCTCGTGCCAATGGGGTGCCTGACTCTACCTCGCCAATCCACCTAAGATCCTGAGCGGATTGTGCCCGCCTGCCGAGGCCTGGCCTCCGTTCTTCCGAGCTAGAGGCAGGAATGGCCCCCCGAATGATTGTTCCCTGTTGCTCCCCCCCGCGGCCATGTCCCTTCGAGATCACGCGGAGGTCACCCCGCGGCTTGTTGCGTTGTCCCTTACGTGATCCCCGCGTCCCCCGCGGCCTTTGTTGCTCTGTCCCTTCGAGATCCTTCGCGTCCGCCCCAAGCGGCGTTTAGTTGTTGTGTTGTCCCTTCGAGATCCTTTCGCGTCCAGCGGTGCGGGCCACGAATCATCTCTCGCGGTGTTTCCATTTGCCCCTCGCTTGGCCGTCTGGTCTCGCTCGTTCGGGGATTGATTGTCGCGTAGGTTCTGGCAGAAGTCGCAATGAGCGAGGTAATTGGGCTGTCCGTGTCGGCAGGGCTCCGTGCTTTGGTGCACCACCGTAAACTGTCGGCCTGCTGCCCCCTCATTCACCTCTCAGCACCAGGTCCGTGGATGGTGCCTTGCGGCGAGGCGCGGGTTCCTTGTGACTGCGTAACCCACTTCGGTGGAATTTGAATGTGAAGCTGTCCCATCTCCGCACGCGCGGCCTCCCGCGGGCGGGGCGGGGCGACGACCTCTGACAGCGGCGCCCGTGTTCCTGTCTCGAGCAGGGAATCCCGTCCGAACTGGGCTCCACGCGCTGCTGGTCGCGTCGTGCTTTCTCTTTTTTTTTGGGTATGACGGGACGCGATGCCGAGCGCGGGGGCGCCCTCCGCCCCTGCGACCGTACTCCGTTCGAGCCGCCTCAGCGTGCCCTCGATAAGAACGACTTCCTCGCCCGTGCTCGGCCCCATCGTCTCATCGGCGTTCCGGGGATTCGTGCGGGGTCCGTAGGGTTTGTCTGCAAGGAATGCTTACCATGGTTGGATCCTGCCAGTAAAGTAGTCCTAGTGCTTGTCTCAAAGATTAAGGCCACTGCATGTGTAAAGTAATGAAACTAATTCAGACTGTGACATTGCGAATGGCTCATTTATATCAGTTATAGTTTGTTTGATGGTATTTGGCTACTCGGATAACCCGTAGTTAATTCTAGAGCTAATTCGATGCAACACAAAACCCCGACTTTTTCGGAAGGGGAGCGCATTTATTAGGATAAAAGGTCAGACGCTGGGCTCGCTGCCCGTTGCTCTGATGATTCATGATAACTCGACGGATCTCGCGCACGGGCCAGTCGTGCGTTGGCGACGCAATCATTCATAATTTCTGCCCCTATCAACTCTTGCGATGGGAGGATAGAGGGCCTACTTGTTAGAGGTTCTAGGCGCGGGGACGCGCCAAACGAAGGCACATTGCCGTAGGAGAATTCGGCAAAGCGACTGGACATGCTGAGTGTGGCAGAAAAACAAATCGCTCATTCGGCACGGCCAGCGTTGCAAGGGTGCATGCGCAGTCATTTTGAGCTGGGCGACTTGGCTAATGGACGTGGGGCTTATGAATGATGGACATTCTATAGTACAAGCAGCCTGAACACTAGCAAGGCTGGGGACACAATGGGACCTGCCATGAGGGCAAGCTGGTAAACCCATAGTGGAGGGGCCGAAAGTGTGGTGAAGAATGTGCTTCACCAACCCACTTAAAGATAATGGTGTGGGATTGATATCTCCCTTAGACATTGTGAATGGGAATCTTGGGGGTAAGGTAGTGCCTCTCCCACTATTGCCCCGAAATTGGGGGTGTTGGAGGTGAGAATGGAAGCTCTACACTTGACTATAAAATTAGGATTTGCCAAGCCTCCTGCTGTGTAGCATGCGAAATTTGTGTCATAAGCACGACACCTTCAATTTTTGTGTATTTCCATTTGTTGATGAGATAAATAAAGGTTGAAGAGGGATTCTTTGTAAAAAGCTTGGTGTGGTTTGATGCTGTGTTTGCTCATTATACTTGCCTTGTGTTGTGTTTGGTGTATTGTCTACGACTCGAGGCGATTGTGAGAACACTCCTTGAGGTGTTGCGAAACACATTACGTCGTAGGAAAGAACACGAGTGGAGAAGGGTGAGGCACAGGCTGAGTCTAGCGGCGCTAGGCTTGTCCGGACACGGGTTAATTTGCGAGGCGATAAAATATGTGATCCCCGTGACAATTGGTATCAGAGAGCACGGTTTGACTTCAATCAACGTGCAGCGCCGATAAACCATGGAAGCCATTCGGGAACGGTTGATCGCGTCTGGTGACTATGATAGGGGCCAGACGATTGGAAGAGGGAAGAACGCACTCGTCATGGATTTACGCTTTGAAGGAATGCCAATGGATAAGCGCTGTCTGAAAGGTAGCTGAGAGCTTATACATCTCGCTTGCGGCAGAACTTCGATTTTTAAGATGTGAACGATTGGGCTGCTTGACCGAAGAGATGATTGCTGTTCTGAAGAGGGCCGTCACACAAACACTCCTTCTTGGGGGTAGAGAGGTTCCTCTATAAGCCTACGCAATTTGCCCGAACCAAAGTGCTTTTGGCGGATGGCAAGATGTGCGCCAAAGAGCAGGAAAAAATTTTCTATATTGGAATACATTGGCGAGGCATTTTGAAAGAGTGCACTTCTCGGCGGTGTTTGCGACGGATTAGTGTTGTTTTGTTTTTTGTTAATGTATTATATAAAAATATAGTATGTATAGGTCCACACAAAATGTTTATTTTTATTAATGTTAATTTCTCGCTGTTTTGTATATGTGTGTGTGTTTTTTCCCCCCCCCCCCTCGCTCCTCCCCCTCAGGCGCAACGAGACATGGTTGATTCTACCCGTGATGTATCTCTCACGCGGGATGATCGCGCGAAGATGTGGTAGATGGACGAGAACCAATGATTGGTATCTAAGTGCGGGCTCCGCTCCAAAGATTGTGAGACTATGTGAGGCGGTTCATTCAAAGGAAGGACGCGCTAAAGGAAACAGTGTACGTTACGCTTACCGGAACAATTTACATCGGTCGGATGTTCGCACGCTGAGATGGAATTGAAAAGAGCTTAACAGACGAAGACAGGTCAGTCCTTGTTGAATATGTAAAGTCTGTGTAGTTCGTTAATTCTGTAAATAGTAGCTATATGCACGATGGAGGGAGAGACAGGTTTGGTTTCAATGTTGATTAGTCCGGATTCGGACAAGCGGGCTAGGGCGCAAGCGGAGCTGCGACGACAGGAATCGTGAAGGATCTGTCATTCGGCTATTTGGCTGAAGCTGCGGATCAATTTGGTGGAACTTGATTATAGCTCCGTCGCGTCGCGGTATGAGAGCTATAAAGTCGATCCTTCATTCAAGGTCAGATAAAGGGGAAATAGAAGGTCAAGGAGGAAATGGCTAAATAGCGACGTGTTCGGTAGGGATTTGGCAGGGTGGGGTGCTGGATAAGGCTACGTGCCGCGGAGGAGGGCAAGGCTCCAAATAAGAGATACTCACCAAACCAGTTAATGTTACTAATACCGAGAACATTACATGCTTTGTTGCGAGGTTCCGTCCCCTTTGCGAGGCAACAATGCCCCAATGCGGGAGAAACTGAATGTTATTCGAGCTGGGAATAGCGATGATTAGAAGTGGAGGGCACATGATTACGAGGCAGTCGCAATCCAATGCTGTTGGGGTCTGTTATAGTATGCTTTCTGTAGCTGTAACATTCTCATTGAGGTTGCGGCTGCCGAAAACAGCACACGCGTGAGACAGTAGCTTGGCAAGGATTGATAAACCTGCGAAGAAAATGGTGACGGCTTGGGGGCAACGGACGCTCAGCCTTCGATAGAATCGTGAGAATTGAGAGAGAATAAAAACCGATCATAGGGCACGGATGACAGCTATGCTGTGATGTTCAGGCCGCAACTCCACCCGTTTGTGGCAGATCAGGGATGGCTCGAGATTGAACCTTGCGCTTGCTTGTTGTATATCTATTGTCTGTAGATGATCAGCCAGACATTCCAATGAAGGCAGTCGTAAACTCGGAGAGGCGCAGAAGTATAGATTGCTGCGGATGTCTTTATGATGTGCCGATGGTGTCTGGATCAGTGGAGAGGTTAGAAGCTAGACTGATTTGCGATTGTCATAACTCTTGTCGATTATGATTCTTATTGTCTTGGCCTAGATGTGCCTAATCGGAAATGCACTCAAGCTTGCTTTAATGCCAAGATATCTACATGGAGATATGTGATATGCGCAGTCCGCGAGGGGAGTTGCCTAAGTTTTTTGTATTTGCCCTGCTGGGCGATCGTCGCAGTGGCGGAATGTTGCGAAAAGGGAGAAGAGCGTTAGTAATCGGCGGATGCGCAATTGAGCAAAGATCTTATTTGCGACAAGGACAGGAGGGGAAGATGATTTCTATAGCGTAACAATAGCGGAGAGGAGAATAGATCTCTGTCTTATTGGGGGGGTAGCCGGGTGCCAAAACGGAGATTGCTAGCGTGCTTGCAGCAATTTCGAAGGTTGTTATGACGCGCTCTCTGTGCTAGACCAAAGAAACGCTTTCCTTCTCGGCAACTAAGCAGGGCTGTTCAGTTCATCCGAAGATTTGAGTTGGTGACGGGGTAGCGCATGATGCCACCTTTCTGCAAGCTGCCTTACCGATGTGTCGCCAAAAGAATTGGCCGAATTTAACGCGGAAGCCGGTTGGAGGAGTTGATTGGAAGTCCGGGATTTGTTAGACCCTTCAAGGGCTCTCCATATGGTGTGGCTCCGGGTTATTGTTGTCCAAAAGAAGCGGCGGTATAATGGGAACGCCTTCGCTGATAGTTTTGTGTGTGGTACTAACGAGCGCTAAAGATAAAGGTAACTCGACATCACAGAAAAAAACAAATATGTCCTTCGTGTACCTTTGATTCAGGATTTGTCTCTTCTGATGGAGACAGATTCGTGTGGTGCTGTTTCGATCGCGTTTACGGGGAAGGCTGGAGACTTGCGAATCGGGGGGGATTGGCAAGTGAGAAGTTGCTGACGGGAGATGAGCATAACGAAACCGACTTGTCGTGAACGACAGGTATGGCGATCGATCTACAGAATTACTAGTTATGCCATTCGGCTTAATACCGAATGGCTATCCTAGCATGAAACATCCTGATAAATTTGATTGATTGGATGTGTTATCTGATCTTCTCATAGATAATTGTTTTGTATGTAGCTTCTCACCACTTAGATGACATTGTATCGATCTATAGTAGAGGAAATGTTAGAAATGAAGCATGTAAAGTTGCGATCTTTTCTTAAAGTGTCTAGTCTAGATTGAAATGATTGTCGAGCGCAACATGAACGGATTAGAGTAGTAAACGAGGGAAAAATGTAGCGAGAGTTGTGCCGAATAGGCTGAAAGATTTCTGTTCCTATAGGACCATTTAATTGTGGGGGGAAGGACAGAGTGAAAGATGGAAATCTACACGGAAGATCCAAGCTCGCATACTTGTCGAATGAGACAGCAACCAAAATCAGTCCCGAAAATTGAGATCAATTCGTTTGGGGCTTGCAATACTATCTAATTCGACGGTATCATGAAGTGTTGGGTTATAGCAGAAAAGAGAGATCAACTCCATCTCTCAGATCTTGCTCAAGAAGACCCGCAGATGGGGAAATGGACAGTGGACTGCCAACAAGCTTATCAGGAGAAAGACTGAAGAGTAGCTTTGGGTCCATCGGTTAGCGGGTCCAGCTCCACAGTCTTGGGGGATGCTGCCAGTATTTTGAAGAAGCTCAATTCGAACGTGCATACTGAGGTCTCTCGGACAGGGCTATTGGTGGAGGTGCTCGTACAAGAGGGCGCAGCCGAATTGCTTTGTGCGAGTAAGTAGGTGAGTCGTAAGCGATGGCGCGGGAGCGGAATTTACTGGACTCCGACGAGAAGGAAATGACGGCAGTGGTTGCACTGCCTTGTGGCTTATGGATGAAGTATATCTGCCTGGGGCCGAATAGATTCGTGTGTCAAGTAGAACCGACAATGTTTGCCAAATATCAATTCTTCAAGACACAAAAGAAGAGTTGTTCGCAAGAACGGCTAAGCTCGGTAGGCCAGGAAGGGAATTTACGTTGGTGAATATGACTTTGTATGGGAGCAACAAACCATGGTAGACCCGCCCACGCTACTTCAGGTTGCGGGGATAGCACTCAGCAGAGTCGCGAGTGGTGGAATGGCTCACCTATCCTTGCTATTGTTCTAGGTGGAAGAGTCAGGACTCATGCTGGATCGACCGTTTACGCACGGCTGCTACGGAGGATGTCAGCGTCACAACGGAAAATCTGATGTTGATCTCTGGGTACAGAGAAGGAACGAATTGACAGCGGAGGTAGTTGGTTAAGAGCAAGACCTACTGTTCTATGCCAGAAAGGGGGGGGGATCGAAATCTTCGTGCCAAAGGGATGATGCATGCAGGAAAAATACTTGATGGACGGACACTCATGGACTCCGCAGTGGGGCTGGACATCCAGGCACGGAGAACGGATGTGGGTTGCTGCCTCCTGTACGCCAGGACTTATTACTGGCCGAAATAGTATGGAGAGATGATGTGGAACTCTACGTAAGGACTTGTCTGAGTCGTGTCAACAAGACAGAGAGACATTTGTTCCGTGGCAGCGAGAGTAGGGCAGGGATGTTACGAGCCGCGACTGCCGATATCGCAGACATAGGCGCCATTGGGGTTTTCAGTATTTCATAAATGGACTTTTATTGGTTTGGGTTTTCCAAAGGTGGGACGGCTCGTGTATGAACTACAATCATGGTTATTGTGTGAGCAGAGATTCATCGAAGTAGCGCTTGGTGTTGTTTGGTCGCTGCCCCGACGGTCTGTGGTACAGCCGAATCAAGTGGGAGCTCGCACGTGAAACTATTTCTACCCTGCGCCTTACAAAATGTGGTGAAATACTTTTGGTAGTAACCTTCAGATATCAGTGTGAGTGATTTACGCGTTAATGTGCTGATTCACCTTGGCCCCGTAATTTCTGGGACCAGCATTTGGTTTCACAAACATGATGGGAACAAGGCTTGAAGTTTTACAACTGCCAGTAAACCTATCCCGCAAACTGATGGACAGGACCTGAAACAGGATTGCTAATGCTTTGGCTAGAGAGATGTATTTGAGACACTTACGTGACGGCAATGCAACGAAACTGGTTGGAGATTGCTAGTAATGATGTGCGCAATTTTTTTGGCTTATAAGTCTCACAAAAATCTCTCGGCAACGAGAAGGCAAGTCTCCTCGTTTTGAGCTAGGTAGTTGGGAGCTCTATAACCCCAAACTCCTGCGGAGATTGCGAGTCAGTTGCAGATTACACGGGGTGCGGGAAGAGTTCCAGCAGCGGCATGACAGGTTTGCGATTTGGGAGCGGCAGGAGCTATTTGAGCGAAAGCACAAGATTAGCTTGCGTAAGGCGAAGAAAACGAAATGCTCTCGCAAATTAATGCCTAATCAAATTAGCGAGAAGATTGCGTGGAAATTCGCAGTGGTATGAGGTGACAAGGGTGTTGCTCAAATTAAACTCCGCAGGATATTTGGAAGAAAATCGTGGGTTGGAGAAACAACGAAAAGTGTTTTAGTCACCGAGGGGTTGAGGTTGCCAAGGTGACGGGATTGACCGCTTCGAACGTTCATTGAAACTAGGTAAAGGGCGCTAGTTGGGCCCTTCATTAGGTTGAAGCCTGCTATACGGATACCGAACGGGGCCCTGAA
The DNA here is from genome assembly GCA_029228515.1 of Populus alba x Populus x berolinensis. Taxonomy (NCBI): domain Eukaryota; kingdom Viridiplantae; phylum Streptophyta; class Magnoliopsida; order Malpighiales; family Salicaceae; genus Populus; species Populus alba x Populus x berolinensis. The sequence goes on along the minus strand of JAQIZT010000843.1, from coordinate 851 downwards.
AACTTCATCCGACATTTCACGTATAGTTACTTACAGGTCCTTTTTCTCATGAAGACAACGAGGGGGATCCGATAAAGAAGCAAGTCACAAACGAGCTCCTCCTACCATTCACAAGGCAACTTTGATGATGGGATCGTCGAAGATCATGGACCTCATCGGGTCGACTTGGCCAAACATAAGAAAGAAAAAAAAAATAAAACTGGGCGGACAGAATGTCTTGGTCAAAATGGAGGGAAAATGAAGGCAGGTTTCTATGGAAGAAAGATACTAGATGACTTGTTGTCAATTTGAGGATGCAGAAATTATACATAGACTAATACTCACCTGCACGTGTCACTATTCTCGACCGATGGACCGTCGACGGCTCTTCCGTTAGTGGGGGTTAAGGTTTGTTAGAGGTCTAGCGCGAGGTTTAGGGACCGCGCCAGACTGGACAGGGCACATTGCCTAGGAGATTCGGCAGCGATGGAATGAATAGGCAGTAGCGAAAGAAAATGAATTCGGCAGACTCAGCGAGCTAAGGGTGCATTTGACGAGGTCTTTTGAGCTGGAGACCTTGGCATGGACGTCGGGGCTTAGATGAGCTGTGAACATTCTAAGTCAGAATGAGCTTAGACATAGCACAGGCTAAAGAACAAACTGGGAACTAAAGCTCCGATGAAGGGCGAAGCAAGAACATAGTGGAAGTGGGCCGAGAAAGTTGGTGAGGTAAGATGCTTCACCCACCCACTTACAAGTAATATATGATAGGGGATGATTACTCCATTAGTGCCATGTGAAATGGGACTCATGGGGAAGGTAGTGCTCCACTATGCCCCGAAATTGGGGGTGTTAGGTGAGAATGGAAGCTC
>JAQIZT010000842.1:10000-14948 GCA_029228515.1 Populus alba x Populus x berolinensis | reverse complement strand
TTCCGCTCGACTGGAACACGGGCGCCGCTGCTAGGTTCGCCCCGCGCCCCCGGGAGGAGCGCGGCGGAGAGGGACAGCTTCACATTCAAATTCCACCGCAGTGGGGTACGCAGCACTGGAACCCCGCCATAGCCGCAAGGCACCCAAGCGGCCTTGGGCTGAGAGTGATGGGGGCAGCAGGCCAGACACGGTTCGGTGCACAAGCACGGAGTCCTGCCCGACTACGGACAGCCCAATTACCGGCTCAAGGCGACTCTGACGTACACTCGACAACAATCCCCTGACGAGCCGAACCACGGGCGCACGAGGGCACATGGAAACCACCCGAGATGAGATCGTGCCCGCACCGCTGGACGCGAAAGGATCTTCGAAGGGACAACCAACACCCGCTGGGGGGACGCGAAGGATCTCGAAGGGACAAGCAACAAGCCGCGGGGGACGCGGGGGATCTCGAAGGGACACGCAACAAGCCGCGGGGGACGCAGGCGGACTCTCGAAGGGACAGGCCGCGGGGGGGAGCAACAGGGACAATCATTCGGGGGGCCCATGACTGCCTCAGCTCGGAAGACGGAGGCAAGGCCTACGGCAGCGGGCACATCGCGCAGGAGCTTGCGGGATTGGCGAGGAGAGCCAGCACCTTGGCTAACGAGGCGCAGCAAACTCGAATGCGCAAGCACGCGCCACGCGGTACAGTCTCCTCCTCGCAATCCCAAGCTCAGCGGTCCGCACCAGACAGCGTCCCGGCCAGGCCTCCTCAGCTTGCGAAGCAGCACAGGCAGAGGCCGACCCCGCATGCCTGTGAAACGTTCCGCGCCAAGCCGTTGGGCGCGTTGGGAGCTGCAGCGAACTTGGCACGAGGGGAATCCTGTTAAGGCCCCACACCCGAGACCGCGGAATAAGCACGCTCCAACGCGCCCAACGGCTTGGAGCGGTTCACGGCAGCGTTGCCGGAAAATCAGGACGTCGCCGTATACGTAGCGCCACAGACCGTTGGGCGCGGTTGGGGCTGCCAGCACCTTGGCACGAGGGGAATCCTGTTAAGGCCCCAAAGCCCGAGACCGCGGATATAGCAGCGCCCAACGACCCCCACACGGCTTGGAGCGGGTGACGGGCACGGGATTCCGGCCACCGCCACCGGCGACGTCCGCGGCAAGCTGAGAGGCGCGCGTCAGCTGCCAGCACCTTTGTGATACGAGCGCTGGCATGTTTTGTTAAGGCCACCACGCCCACGCCGCGGATAAGCAGCCCCAACGCGCCCGACGGCTTTGGAGGCGGGTCCCGGGGACGGTGGCCGGAATCGTGACGTCGCGCCAAGCCGTTGGGCGCGTTGGGGCTGCCCTATTGGTTGGCATCGAGCGCTGGCAAATTCAGATTGTGCGTGCGCGCACCAAGCAGCCGCGGATATAAGCTACCCTCAACGTCGCCCAACGTGCTTGGAGCGGTGTCACAGGGACGGTGGCCCGGAATCGTGACGTCGCGGCCAAGCCGTTGGGCGCGTTGGGGACTATGCCTATGTGGTTGGCACGAGCGTCTGGCAAATCATGAGTGCTGCGCGCCCCGCAGCCGCGGATAAGCACACCCCAACCGCGCCAAATCGCTTGGAGCGGGTCACAGGGACGGTGGCCGGAATCGTGGACGTCGCCGCCAAGCCGTTGGGCGCGTTGGGGCTGCCTATTGGTTGGCACGAGCGCTGGCAAATCAGAGTGCGTGCGCGCCCGCACAGCCGCGGAATAAGCTAGCCCAACGCGCCCAAACGGCTTGGAGGCGGACGTCACAGGGACGGGTGGCTCGGAATCCGTGACGTCGCGCCAAGGCCGTTGGGCGCAGTTGGGGCTGCCTATTGGTTTGGGCTTTACAGAGCTGCATGGCAAATCAGATGTGCGTGCTGCGCCCGCTAGCCTGCGGATAAGCAGCCCCAACGCGCCCAACGGCATTGTGATGTCGGGTCACAGGGACGGTGGCCGGAATCGGGTCGTGCCGCCCGGGCGTCGAAAACGGGTCAGCGATGGCGGCGTTACTATCGTGCCATGAGGCCCCCCACGTTTAGGCCGAGCAAAAGCAGCAGCCACACAAATCCCGCCGCGCTAGGCCACTTCACATTCTCATTTTTTTTCCTGGGGCGCCACGCCAGCTGCGCCCCATGTCCCTTCAGCCAGGCTGTGCGCGCAACCCCACCTATCTAAGAGCTATACAGTGTCGTATTGCAGCTCTGGCCGGGTAGAGTGTGCACTACTAGGTCTCTCAGCTGTCAGTCCAGTCCTCTAAAACAAATCTCATTGTCTATTGGGTTATTTATGAGCTGCAAATTTTGCACATATGTTGTTAGCAAAAATCCAATCCAACTTTTTCAAAAATTTTTCCCGAAGATTTTTTCAGATCGGTCGGTAAATATATTTTGTATTTCAATTATACAACCATTGTAATCAACATCAAGGAAATATCGCACAAAATAGGAACCAGGCCCGGAATGACCCCAAATTCGGCTGGCATGCTCACATCGCACAAAATGATAGTGGCTGATTTTTACTGGATTGTTGTGTCTTCATTGTGGAACAGCACGACGTTTGTCTTGGCGGTATGCCGGAGAACCAAACCGCATAGCGCGCATAGCGCGGCCAGCGACGTCGGGCTGTCGCCCCAGCAGCGCCTAGCCTCTCCCGCGGGGGGGGCAGGCAAGAGCGCAGGGGCCCCGGGCCCGAAGGCAGCCCCCCCGCGGGCCAAGACAGCAAGCTCAGCGGGGGCTGTCCGCGTCTAGCACGATTTCTCTTCCCACTGCTGAGGCATCGCTGCCTCTGCTGCCCCCGGGCCCGAAGGCAGCCCCCCCGCAGCACGACAGCAAGCCAGCGGGGGCTGTCCGCGCTGCCCATCCGATTTTTTCCCACTTCTGCGATCGCTTGCCCGGGAGGCTGCCTCCGGCCCGAAGGCAGCCCCCACCGCGGGCACGACAGGCAAGCCAGCGGGGGCTGTCCGCGCTGTCGTTTTATTCCCACTGCTTGGCATCGCTGCCGACAAGCTGCCACCGGCCCGAAGGCAGGCCCCCCCAGCGGGCACGACACGCAAAGCCTCTGATCATATAGCCGGGGGCTGTCCGCGCTTATGCAGCTTTTTCCCCATCTGCTGGCATCGCTGGCTTTTGCCCGGGCCGAAAGGCGGCCCCCCCGCGGGCACGACAGCCAGCCAGCGGTGTGGTCTGTCCCAGCGCTATTAGCGATTTTTCCAACACTGTCTGGAATACGCTGCCTTGCGTGCTCTGACCTCGAAGTCTCTCTCGGTGCACGATACGGCAAGGCCGCGACCCTCTATTGGCAAAGGGGGCAAGACTGGCAAAGCATCGCGGGGGTAGTTCCGCCTAGCTGCCGCATAATCGCTTTTCTACTGCTGGCATTCGACTGCCGCTGTCTGGGCCCGAAGGCTAGCCCCCTGGCGGGCAGAAGAACTAAGCAAGCCAGCGGGGGTTGGACAGCGCTGAGATTTTTCCCACTGCTGGTATCGCATGCCGCTGCCCCGGGCAACCGATGGCAGCCCCCCAGCGGGCACGACAGCAAGGCAGCGGAGGCTGTCCGCGCTTTGACCGAATTTTTCCCGCAATGCTAGTGCGTATCGCTGCACGCTGCCCCGGGTGCGAAGTGCAATAGCCCCCCCGCGGGGACGACAGCAAGCCAGCGGGGGCATTGTCCGTCGCTGCCCGATATATATTTCTTTTCACTGCTGGGAGCGACTGCCGCAGAGTGTGACGTAGCCTCTCCGGCGCGGGATAGGGCAGGCAAGTGCAGGCCGGGGGGCAAGGCCCGAAGGCAGCCCCCCCGCGGGTAAAGTAGTCAGCCAGCCAGGGGCTGTCCCCGCGTCAGCCCACGTCTGCGCAGGCGCGGCATGGAATCTCCTGACCGCTGAGCGCGCGCGCCCAATCGCCAATAGAGCCCAAGGGCACCCCAGGGCCCCAGGCCCTCAGGCCACAGCGCCCCAGCGCCAAGCGCAGTCGCGGGCGCGGGCGCGGACGGGCGTCGCGCGAGTGATTTTTATAGGGCGGTTGGTCGGAATCGGGTCGTGTCTGGCGGGGGCAAAACGGTTCATCGATGGCGCGGCGTTTACATTGGCGCCGTGTGGCCCCCTACGTGTTGTAGCTAGACAGCTCGCAAATCCCCCGCGGAGAACTATTTATTAGGCCTATGGGCGGCCAGCCAGCGCGCCCCATGAGCAGTCGGGGGGCACCCCCCTAACGAGCTATAAGTGTTATTGCAGCTCTGGCAGGGGCCGACACTACTAGGTCCTCAGACAGTCACCCCTACTCTAAAAAATTCATTTCTTGGTATTTTGAGCTGAAATTTTGCACATAGGTTGGCAAAAATCCAAATCACCTTCTATAAATTTTCCCCGATTTTTTCGAGGTCGGGAAGTTATTTTTTTTTCTTTTCCTACCATTAAAAAATCAAGGACAATACGCTCAACATAGGACCCGGGCCGGACTGACCCAAAATTCGGCTGGCAGCCTCACAAAACTGATGGATGATTTTATTCTGGAATGATTTCCCGTGAGAAGCCATGACGTTTTCTTGGCGGGATGCGGGAAAACCGGCAGCGCGCATGCCGCGGCCACCGGAGGAGCCCCGGGAAAACTCTTGCTTTCACGGTCTTGGCCTCCCCTCACCACCATGGCCGGCCTCTAATCCCCCCCATCAGCAGTTGTGGCCGATAGGGCAGTGATTTGAACGACGCCGCCGGGTAATCGCACCCGGCCGACGCGGGGAGGAAGAGATCTCTTCTTCCAAGATAGCGAACAACACATCGGGAGTTATGTTGATAGGGCAGAGAATTGAATGACTCGTTGCGGGCAGCCAGCTGATAGGGCCTCCAGCTGCACAAATCCGCGCTGCCGATTTTTCCGACGTTGCCGATTTGTCTGAACAGCCCCTCGTTCGTCCGCGCTGCCGATTCCAACACTGCCTGCTGT
>JAQIZT010000841.1:12500-15036 GCA_029228515.1 Populus alba x Populus x berolinensis | reverse complement strand
TGGAGGCCCTATCAGCTGGCTGCCCGCAACGAGTCATTCAATTCTCTGCCCTATCAACATAACTCCCGATGTGTTGTTCGCTATCTTGGAAGAAGAGATCTCTTCCTCCCCGCGTCGGCCGGGTGCGATTACCCGGCGGCGTCGTTCAAATCACTGCCCTATCGGCCACAACTGCTGTATGGGGGGGATTAGAGGCCGGCCATGGTGGTGAGGGTGAGGCCAAAGACCGTGAAAGCAAGAGTTTTCCCGGGGCTCCTCTGTTGGCCGCGGCATGCGCGCTGCCGGTTTTCCCGCATCCCGCCAAGAAAACGTCATGCTTTCCACGTGAAATCAATCCAGTAAAATCAGCCATATTTTTGTGAGGCTGCCAGCCGAATTTGGGTCATTCCGGGCCGGTTCCTATTTTTGCGTATTTCCTTGATTTTTAATGGTAGGAAAATAAAAAAAAATACTTCCCGACCTCGAAAAAATCTGGGAAAATTTATAAAGGTGGATTGGATTTTTGCCAACCTATGTGCAAAATTTCAGCTCAAAATACCAAGAAATGAATTTTTTAGAGGGGGGGTGACAGCTGGGACCTAGTAGTGTCTGCCCCTGCCAGAGCTGCAATAACACTTATAGCTCTTTAGGGGGGTGCCCCCCGACTGGCCATGGGGCGCGCTGGCTGGCGCCCATAGGCCTGCCGCGGGGGATTTGCGAGCTGCTGCTACACACGTGGGGGGCCTCACGGCCCGAAGTAACGCCGCCATCGATGACCCGTTTTCCGGCCGGCGACGACCCGATTCCGACCACCGCCCTATAAAAAATCACACGCGCTCGCGCGCCCGCCCGCGCCCGCGCCGCGTCTGCGCTTGGCGCTGGGGCGCTGGGGCCTGAGGGCCTGGGGCCCTTGGGGCCCTTGGGCTCTTGGGCGATTGGGGGCGCGCGCGCGGCAATGATTTCCATGCCGCGCTGCGCAACGGGGGCTGACGCGGGGACAGCCCCTGCTGGCTGGCTATCTTACCCGCGGGGGGGCTGCCTTCGGGCCTTGCCCCCCTGCGCTCTTGCCTGCCCCCCGCGCGGGAGAGGCTACGCACACTCTGCGGCAGCGATGCCAGCAGTGGGAAAAATCGGCAGCGCGGACAGCCCCCTGGCTTGCTGTCGTGCCGCGGCGGGGGGCTGCCTTCGGGCCCGGGGGCAGCGGCAGCGATGCCAGCAGTGGGAAAAATCGGCAGCGCGGACAGCCCCCGCTGGCTTGCTGTCGTGCCCAGGGGGGGCTGCCTTCGGGCCCGGGGCAGCGGCAGCGATGCCAGCAGTGGGAAAAATCGGCAGCGCGGACAGCCCCCGCTGGCTTGCTGTCGTGCCCCGGGGGGGCTGCCTTCGGGCCGGGGCAGCGGCAGCGATGCCAGCAGTGGGAAAAATCGGCAGCGCGGACAGCCCCCGCTGGCTTGCTGTCGTGCCCGCGGGGGGGCTGCCTTCGGGCCCGGGGCAGCGGCAGCGATGCCAGCAGTGGGGAAAATCGGCAGCGCGGACAGCCCCCGCTGGCTTGCTGTCGTGCCCGCGGGGGGGCTGCCTTCGGGCCCGGGGCAGCGGCAGCGATGCCAGCAGTGGGAAAAATCGGCAGCGCGGACAGCCCCCGCTGGCTTGCTGTCGTGCCCGCGGGGGGGCTGCCTTCGGGCGGGGCAGCGGCAGCGATGCCAGCAGTGGGAAAAATCGGCAGCGCGGACAGCCCCGCTGGCTTGCTGTCGTGCCCGCGGGGGGGCTGCCTTCGGCCCGGGGCAGCGGCAGCGATGCCAGCAGTGGGAAAAATCGGCAGCGCGGACAGCCCCCGCTGGCTTGCTGTCGTGCCCGCGGGGGGGCTGCCTTCGGGCCCGGGCAGCGGCAGCGATGCCAGCAGTGGGAAAAATCGGCAGCGCGGACAGCCCCCGCTGGCTTGCTGTCTTGCCCGCGGGGGGGCTGCCTTCGGGCCCGGGGCCCCTGCGCTCTTGCCTGCCCCCCGCGCGGGAGAGGCTAGGCGCTGCTGGGGCCAGCCCGACGTCGCTGGCCGCGCATGCGCGCTGCCGGTTTTCTCGCATCCGCCAAGAAAACGTCGTGCTTTCCACATGAAACCAATCCAGTAAAATCAGCCATATTTTTGTGAGGCTGCCAGCCGAATTTGGGGTCATTCCGGGCCGGTTCCTATTTTTGCGTATTTCCTTGATTTTTAATGGTTGGAAAATAAAAAAATACTTCCCGACCTCGAAAAAATCTGGGAAAATTTATAAAGTTGGATTGGATTTTTGCCAACATATGTGCAAAATTTCAGCTCAAAATACCAAGAAATGAATTTTTTAGAGGGGGGGTGACAGCTGGGACCTAGTAGTGTCTACCCCTGCCAGAGCTGCAATAACACTTATAGCTCTTTAGGGGGGTGCCCCCTGGCTGGCCATGGGGCGCGCTGGCTGGCGCCCATAGGCCTGCCGCGGGGGATTTGTGGGCTGCTGCTATGCTCGGACTAACGTGGGGGGCCTCATGGCCCGAAGTAACGCCGCCATCGATGACCCGTTTTCCGGCCGGC
>JAQIZT010000841.1:0-2500 GCA_029228515.1 Populus alba x Populus x berolinensis | reverse complement strand
CCCTATAAAAATCACACGCGCGCGCCCGCCCGCCGCGCCCGCGCCCGCGTCTGCGCTTGGCGCCTGGGGCGCTGGGGCCTGAGGGCATGGGGCCCTTGGGGAGGGCCCCTTGGGCTCTTGGGCGATTGGGCGAAAGCGACTGCGCGCGGCAATGATTTCCATGCCGCGTTGCCGCAACGGGGGCGAGACGTCGTTGGGGACAGCCCAAGCTGGCTGGCTTATCTTACCCGCGGGGGGGCTGCCTTCGGGCCTTGCCCCCCTGGCGCTCTTGCTGGCCCCCCGCGCGGGAGTGGCTACGCACACTCTGCTGGCAGCGATTGCCAGCAGTGGGAAAAATCGGCAGCGCGGACAGCCCCCGCTTGCTTGCTGTCGTGCCCGCGGGGGGGCTGCCTTTCGGGCCCGGGGCAGCGGCCGCGATGCCCAGAAGTGGGAAAACATCGGCAGCGCGGACAGCACCCGCAGGCTTGCTGTCGTGCCCGCGGGGGGGCTGCCTTCGGGCAGGTTCCGGGGCAGAGGCAGCGATTCCAGCAGTGGGAAAAATAGGCAGCGCGGACAGCCCCCCGCTGTGCTTGCTGTCGTGCTCCGGGGGGGGGCTGCCTTCGGGCCGGCGGCAGCTGGCAGCGTGTTAGTTAGTAGATGCCAGCAGTGGGAAAAAATCGGCAGCGCGGACAGCCCGCGCTGGCTTGCTGTCGTGCCCTCGCGGGGGGGCTGCCTTCGGGCCGGATGTGGCTGGCAGCGGCCAGCGATGCCAGCAGTGGAAGAAAATCGGCAGCGCGGACAGAACCCGTAGGCTTGCTGTCGTGCCCGCGGTGGGGGCTGCCTTCGGGCCTCGGGGCAGCGGCAGCGGATGCCAGCAGTGGGAAAAATCGGCAGCGGCGGACAGCCCCCGCTGGCTTTGCTGTCGTGCCAGCGGGGGGGCTGCCTTCGGGCCCGGGGCAGCGGCAGCGATGCCAGCAGTGTGGAAAAATCGGCAAGCGCGGACAGCCGCCGCTGGCTTGCTGTCGTGGCCGCGGGGGGGCTGCCTTCGGGCCCGGGGCAAGCGGCAGCGATGCGCCAGCAGTGGGAAATATGGGCAGCGCGGACAGTCCCCGCTGGCTTGCTGTCGTGCCCGCGGGGGGGCTGCCTTCGGGCCCGGTTGGGGCAGGCTTGGCCAGCGATGCCAGCAGATGTGGAAAATTTAATCGGCAGGCGCGGACAGCCCCCGCTCGGCTTGCTGTCTTGCCCGCGGGGGGGGCTGGCCTTCGGGGCCGGGGCCCCCTGCGCTCTTGGCCTGCCCCGCGCGGGAGAGGCTAGGCGCTGCTGGGGCCTGAGCCCCGACGTCGCTGGACGCGCATAGCGCGCTGCCGGTTTTCTCGCATCCCGCCAAGAAAACGCTCTCTGTGCTTTCCACATGAAACCGAATCCAGTAAAATTCAGCCATATTTTTGTTGAGGGCTTGCCAGACCGAATTTGGGCGTCATTCCGGGGCGGTTCCTATTTTTGCGTATTTCCTTGATATTTTAATGGTTTGGAAAATAAAAAAAAAATACTTCCCGACCTCGAAAAAAATCTGGGAAATATTTTATAATGTTGGATTGCGATTTTTTCCAATTTATGTGCAAAATTTCAGCTCAAAATACCAAGAAATGAACTTTTTTTAGAGGGGGGGGTGACAGCTGGGACCTAGTAGTGTCTACCCCTGCCTGAGCTGCAATAAACACTTATAGCTCTTTGAGGGGGTGTGCCCCCTGGCTGGCCATGGGGCGCGCTGGCTGGCGCCCAATAGGCCTTGCCATGCGGGGGATTTGTGGGCTGCTGCTATGCTCGGGGACTAACGTGGGGGGCCGCATGGCCCGTAAGTAACGCCGCCATCGATGGACCCGTTTGTACGGCCGGCGACGACCCGATTTCCGGCCACCGTCCCTGTGACCCGCTCCAAGCCGATGGGCGTCGTTGGGGCTTGCTTATCCGCGGGCTGCGGGCGCGCACGCACTCCTGATTTGCCAGCGCTGTCGTGCCAACCAAATAGGCAGCCCCAACGAGCCCAACGGGATCTTGGACGCGTAGACGTCACTGCAATTCCGGCCACAGTCCCTGTGGACACCGTCTCCAAGCCGTTGGGCGCGTTGGGGTCTGACTTATCCGCGGCTGCGGGCGCGCAACGCACTCTCTGATTTGCCAGCGCTCGTGCCAACCAATAGGCAGCCAAACGCCCCAACGGCCTTGGCGCGGGACGTCACCGATTCGGCCACCGTCCCTGTTGACTCCGCCTCCAAGCCGTTGGCGCGCTCGGTTGGTTCAGGCTGCTTATCCCGCTGGCTGCGGGCGCGCACGCATCTCTGAATTTGCAGCGCTCGTGCAAACCAATTGGCAGCCCCAGAAACGCGGCTCCAACGGCTTGGCCGCGACGTCCAGATTCCGGCCACCAGTCCCTGTGTCCCGCTCCAAGCGGTTGGGCGCGTTGGGGCTGCTTATCCGCGGCGTGGGGCGTGGGGCCTTAACCAAGCCGCGCTCGTTCCAA
>JAQIZT010000840.1:0-15041 GCA_029228515.1 Populus alba x Populus x berolinensis | reverse complement strand
ATCACCCGAAATTCAAAGGCAACTGAATTTCGGCAACCGGGATCGAAGTCGAATGCCGCGAAACTCACCGAGTCAAAGCGTTTCCCGTTGCGGAAGAAAGTGGATGTAGAACAAGTAGCAGAAGCATACATGCTCAAGAGGGATCACCCGAAATTCAAAGGCAACTGAATTTCGGCAACCGGGCATCGAAGTCGGATTGCCGCGAAAAATCACCGAGTCAAAGCCTTTCGCTGTTAGCGGAAGGAGAGTGTGTTGTAGAACAAAGTAGGCAGAAGCATACATGCTCAAGGGGGATCACCCGACATTCAAAGGCAACTGAATTTCGGCAAACGGGCATGCAAGTCAGGAATGGCGCGAAACTCATCGAGTCAAAGCACTACGCCCTTTCAGGAAACGAAGTGTATTGTAGAACAAGTAGCAGAAGCATACATTGACTCAAGAGGGATCACTCGAAATTTCAAAGGCAAAACGGACTTTCGGCAACCGGGCACACGAAGGCGGAATGTCCGTGAAACTCACCCGAGTCATACAAGCGTTTCGCCGTTTGCGGCAAGAAGTGTGATGTAGAACAAGGAGCCAGAAGGCAAACATGCTCAAGACGGGAATCACCCGAAATTCAAAGGCAACTGAATTTCGGCAACCGGGGCATCCAAGGTCAGTAATGCCGCGAAAACTCATCGAGTCAAAGCTATTACGCCCTTTGCGGAAGGAAGTGTGATGTAGAACAAGTAGCCGAAAGCATACTATAGCTCAAGAGGGATCACCCGAAATTCAAAGGCAACTGAATTTCGGCAAACACGGCCGGCATCGTAAGTCGGAATGCCGCGAAATCTCACCGAGTCAAAGCCTTTCGCTGTTTGCGGAACAGAGTGTGATGTAGGACAAGTAGCGAGAAAGCCATACATGCTCAAGAGGGATCACCCGAACATTCTGAATGACAATGGAATTTCAGCATCCGGGGAATCCAAGTCGGAAGGCTGGCTAAAACTCATCGAGTTTAAAGCATTACGCCCTTGACGCGGAAGGAAGTGTTATGTAGAACATCTAGCAGAAGCCTCACCATGCTCAAGAGGGATCAGCCGAAATGCAAAGGCAACTGAATTTTCGGCAACCGGGGAATCGAGGTCGGAATACCGCAAAAAAGTCACCGAGTCAAAGCGTTTCGTGTTTGAGGATAGGAAGTGTGATGTATGCACAAGTAAGCAGAAGCATACATGCTCCAAGAGGGATCACCCGAAATTCAAAGGGCAACTAAATTTCAGGCCAACGGGGCATCGAAGTTAGAATGCCTGCGAAACTCACCGAGTTCAAAGCGCGTTTCGCTGTTTGCGGAAGGAAGTGTGCATGTAGAACAAGTTATCAGAAGCATACTATGCTCAAGAGGGATCTCCAAAATTCAAAGGCTCAACTGGCTTTCCAGCGCACAACCGGGTAATCCAAGTCGGGAATGCCGCGAAAAACACACCGAGTTCAAAGCCTTTTCGCTGTGTGCCGGAATAAGAGAGTGTGATTGGTAGAACAAGTAGCAGAAGCGATAGATCATGCTTCAAGAGGGATCACCCGAAATTCGAAGACAACTGAATAGATCAGCAACGGAGGCATCCAATTATGGAAGAGCCGGCAAAGATCATTCGCGTTAAAGCATTACGACCTTTGCAGGTAGGAAGTGTTATGTAGAACAACTGAGCAGAAGGCATACATGCTCAACGAAGGGATCAGCCGAAATTCAAAGGCAATCTGAATTTCGCGGCAACCGGGGAATCGATGGGTCTGGAATACCGCAAAAGTCACCGAGGTCAAAGCGTTTCGCCGTGTGGAGGAGGAAGTGTGATGTAGTAACTAGTCGCAGAAGCATACATAGCTCAAGGTAGTGATCACCCGAAATTCAAAGGCTAACGGACTTTCTGGCTAACCGGGGCATCGTAGACGAGAATGTCGCAAAAGTCTCCGACTCACAACGTTTCGTGTTTGGGGAAGGTAGGTCTTTTTGTAGTGTGATGTAGAACAAGTAGCAGAAGCATACCATGACTCAAGAGGGATCACCTGAAATTCAAAGGCAACTGAATTTGGGCAACGGGGGCATCGAAGTCGGGGAAAACGCCTACTCACTGAGTCCTCAAAGCGTTTCGCTGTTTGATGAATGAACGTTTGATGTTTAGAACTAGGTGAAGAAGCATACATGCTGTGAAGAGGTGATCACCCGAAATTCAAAGGCAACTCACTTTCTGGCAACCGGAGGCATTCAAACAGGGGCATTGAAGTAGGGAATATCGCGAAACTCACTGATTTCAAGCGTTTCGCCATGTGGCGGACCGAAGTTGTGATTTAGAACAAGTAGCCGAAGCATACCATGGTCTAGAGGGATCACCCGAAATTCACAAGGCAACTCAATTTCTCGAGCTCAATAAGAAGCCGGGCAGTCGAAGTCGGAATGCACGCAAAAGATCACAGACTCAGAAAGTGTGTCGCTGTTTGAGGAAGGAAGTGTGATGTGCAAGAACTAAGTAGCAGAGAAGGCATACATGCTCAAGAGGGATGTCACTCCGAAATTCAAAGGCAACTGACTTTCGGCATCCGGGGCGTCGATGGCGGAAAGCCTGTGAAACTCACCGAGTCAAAGTGTTTCGCCGTTTTGCGGAATGAAGTGCGATGTTAGAACAAGTAGCAGAAGCATACATGCTCAAGAGGGATCACCCAAAATTCAAGAGGCAACTGACTTTTCGGCAATCGGGGCATCGATGTTGGTAATGCCGCGAAAACTCCCCGAGTCAAAGCTTTTCGCCGTTTGCGGAAGGAAGTCGCTAATGTACGAACACGTGTGCAGAACCATACATTGGTCAGGTGGAGATCACCGGTAATTCAAAGGCAACTTAATTTCGGCAAACCGGACGCATCGGAAGTCGGAATGCCGCAGGAAGTCACCGAGTGAAAGCATTTCGTGTTTGAGGAAGGAAGTGTGAATGTAGGAACAAAGTAGCAGAAGCATACATGCTCAAGAGGCATCACCCGAAATTCAAAGACAACTGACTTTCGGCAACCGGGGCATCGAAGTTGGAATGCCGCGGAAACTCACCGAGTCCAAAGTGTTTCGTCCGTTTGCGGAAGGAAGTATCATGTAGAACACAGTAGCCGAAGCATTCACATGCGCAAGAGGGATAACCCGAATTTCAAAAGGCAACTGAAATTTCGGCAACCGGGGCATTGAAGTGGTAATATCGCGAAACTCACCGAGTCAAAGCGTTTCGCTGTTTGCGGAAGGATTAAGTGTCATGAAGAACAAGTAGCAGAAGCCAACATGCTCAAGTGTAGGGATCACCCGAAACGTAGCAAGGCAACTGAATTTCGAGAAGACCGGGGCATCCAAGTCGGTAATGCCGCTAAAACTCATCGAGTCAAAGCATTACTGCCGTTTGCGGAAGGGACGTGTGATGTTGATTATAGAACATGAGTGAAAGACGCCTACATGCTGAAGAGGGATCACCCGAAAATTCAAGGTGCAACGGACTTTCGGCAACCGAGCGTTCGAAGTAGGAATGCCTTTGCGAAACTCACCGAGTCAAAGCGTTTCGCCGTTTTCGGAAGGAAGTGTGTACTGTAGAACAAGTAGCAGAAGCATACATGCTCAAGAGGGGAATCACCGGAAATTCAAAGGCAACTGAATTTCCGGCAACCGGGGGCATCGATCAGTCGGAATGCCGCGAAAGTCATCCGACTCAAAGCGTTTCGCTGTTTGAGGAAGGAAGTTTGATGTGTAGAACAAGTAGCAGAAGCATACATGCTTCAAGAGGGATTCACCCGAAATTTCGGAAAAAGCAACTGAATTGCGGGCAACCGGGGCATCGAAAGACGGAATGCCACAAAAGTCTGAGCTCGGACTCACAACTTTTCGCTGTTGGAGGAAGTTTGTAGTGTGCTGTGAGAACAAGTAGCTGAAGCTATACATGCTCAAGAGGGATCACTCGGAAAATTCAAAGGCAACTGAATTTCGGCAACCGGGGCATCCGAAGTCGGAAAACCGCCAACCTCACCGAGTCAAAGCGTTTCGTGTTTTCGCGGAACGAAGTGTGATGTAGAACAACTTAGCAGACGCATACATGGCTCAAGTATGGATCGACCCGGGAAATTCAAAGGCAACTGAACTTTCGGCAACCGGGCATCGAAGTTGGAATGCCGCGAAAAACTCACCGATGTCAAAGCTTTTGCACTGTTTGCGAAAGGAGAAGTGTGACGTATAGATTTAGACCACGTAGCCAGAAGCAATACATGCTCAAGAGGGATCACCCCAAAATTCGAAATTAAAGGCCACTGAATTTCGGCAACCCGGGCGCCATCGAAGTCGGAATTCCGGCTGAAAGAGTCAAACGAGCCAAAGCGTTTCGCTGTTGAGGACGGAAGGTGATGTAGAACAAGTCAGCAGAAGTTATACATGCTCAAGAGGGATCACCCGAAATTCAAAGGCAACTCGTATTTCGGCAACCGGGCATCGAAGTCGGAATGCCGCGAAACTCACCGAGTCAAAGCGTTTCGCCGTTTGCGGAAGGAAGTGTGATGTAGAACAAGTAGCAGAAGCATACATGCTCAAGAGGGATCACCCGAAATTCAAAGGCAACTGAATTTCGGCAACCGGGGCATCGAAGTCGGAATGCCGCGAAACTCACCGAGTCAAAGCGTTTCGCCGTTTGCGGAAGGAAGTTGATGTAGAACAAGTAGCAGAAGCATACATGCTCAAGAGGGATCACCCGAAATTCAAAGGCAACTGAATTTCGGCAACGGGGCATCGAAGTCGGAATGCCGCGAAACTCACCGAGTCAAAGCGTTTCGCCGTTTGCGGAAGAAAGTTGATGTAGAACAAGTAGCAGAAGCATACATGCTCAAGAGGGATCACCCGAAATTCAAAGGCAACTGAATTTCGGCAACCGGGGCATCGAAGTCGGAATGCCGCGAAACTCACCGAGTCAAAGCGTTTCGCCGTTTGCGGAAGGAAGTCTGATGTAGAACAAGTAGCAGAAGCATACATGCTCAAGAGGGATCACCCGAAATTCAAAGGCAACTGAATTTCGGCAACCGGGCATCGAAGTCGGAATGCCGCGAAACTCACCGAGTCAAAGCGTTTCGCCCTTTGCGGAAGAAGTGTGATGTAGAACAAGTAGCAGAAGCATACATGCTCAAGAGGGATCACCCGAAATTCAAAGGCAACTGAATTTCGGCAACCGGGGCATCGAAGTCGGAATGCCGCGAAACTCACCGAGTCAAAGCGTTTCGCCGTTTGCGGAAGAAGTCTGATGTAGAACAAGTAGCAGAAGCATACATGCTCAAGAGGGATCACCCGAAATTCAAAGGCAACTGAATTTCGGCAACCGGGGCATCGAAGTCGGAATGCCGCGAAACTCACCGTCAAAGTTAGCGTTTCGCCGTTTGCGGAAGGAAGTCTGATGTAGAACAAGTAGCAGAAGCATACATGCTCAAGAGGGATCACCCGAAATTCAAAGGCAACTGAATTTCGGCAACCGGGCATCGAAGTCGGAATGCCGCGAAACTCACCGAGTCAAAGCGTTTCGCTGTTTGCGGAAGGAGTGTGATGTAGAACAAGTAGCAGAAGCATACATGCTCAAGAGGATCACCCGAAATTCAAAGGCAACTGAATTTCGGCAACCGGGCATCGAAGTCGGAATGCGCGAAACTCACCGAGTCAAAGCGTTTCGCCGTTTGCGGAAGAAGTGTGATGTAGAACAAGTAGCAGAAGCATACATGCTCAAGAGGGATCACCCGAAATTCAAAGGCAACTGAATTTCGGCAACCGGGCATCGAAGTCGGAATGCCGCGAAACTCACCGAGTCAAAGCGTTTCGCCGTTTGCGGAAGGAAGTCTGATGTAGAACAAGTAGCAGAAGCATACATGCTCAAGAGGGATCACCCGAAATTCAAAGGCAACTGAATTTCGGCAACCGGGGCATCGAAGTCGGAATGCCGCGAAACTCACCGAGTCAAAGCGTTTCGCCGTTTGCGGAAGAAAGTGTGATGTAGAACAAGTAGCAGAAGCATACATGCTCAAGAGGGATCACCCGAAATTCAAAGGCAACTGAATTTCGGCAACCGGGCATCGAAGTCGGAATGCCGCGAAACTCACCGAGTCAAAGCGTTTCGCCGTTTGCGGAAGAAGTGTGATGTAGAACAAGTAGCAGAAGCATACATGCTCAAGAGGGATCACCCGAAATTCAAAGGCAACTGAATTTCGGCAACCGGGGCATCGAAGTCGGAATGCCGCGAAACTCACCGAGTCAAAGCGTTTCGCCGTTTGCGGAAGGAAGTCTGATGTAGAACAAGTAGCAGAAGCATACATGCTCAAGAGGGATCACCCGAAATTCAAAGGCAACTGAATTTCGGCAACCGGGGCATCGAAGTCGGAATGCCGCGAAACTCACCGAGTCAAAGCGTTTCGCCGTTTGCGGAAGAAGTGTGTAGAACAAGTAGCAGAAGCATACATGCTCAAGAGGGATCACCCGAAATTCAAAGGCAACTGAATTTCGGCAACCGGGCATCGAAGTCGGAATGCCGCGAAACTCACCGAGTCAAAGCGTTTCGCCGTTTGCGAAGGAAGTGTGATGTAGAACAAGTAGCAGAAGCATACATGCTCAAGAGGGATCACCCGAAATTCAAAGGCAACTGAATTTCGGCAACCGGGGCATCGAAGTCGGAATGCCGCGAAACTCACCGAGTCAAAGCGTTTCGCCGTTTGCGGAAGAAAGTGTGATGTAGAACAAGTAGCAGAAGCATACATGCTCAAGAGGGATCACCCGAAATTCAAAGGCAACTGAATTTCGGCAACCGGGCATCGAAGTCGGAATGCCGCGAAACTCACCGAGTCAAAGCGTTTCGCCGTTTGCGGAAGAAGTCTGATGTAGAACAAGTAGCAGAAGCATACATGCTCAAGAGGGATCACCCGAAATTCAAAGGCAACTGAATTTCGGCAACCGGGCATCGAAGTCGGAATGCCGCGAAACTCACCGAGTCAAAGCGTTTCGCCGTTTGCGGAAGAAGTCTGATGTAGAACAAGTAGCAGAAGCATACATGCTCAAGAGGGATCACCCGAAATTCAAAGGCAACTGAATTTCGGCAACCGGGCATCGAAGTCGGAATGCCGCGAAACTCACCGAGTCAAAGCGTTTCGCCGTTTGCGGAAGAAAGTGTGATGTAGAACAAGTAGCAGAAGCATACATGCTCAAGAGGGATCACCCGAAATTCAAAGGCAACTGAATTTCGGCAACCGGGCATCGAAGTCGGAATGCCGCGAAACTCACCGAGTCAAAGCGTTTCGCCGTTTGCGAAGAGAAGTGTGATGTAGAACAAGTAGCAGAAGCATACATGCTCAAGAGGGATCACCCGAAATTCAAAGGCAACTGAATTTCGGCAACCGGGGCATCGAAGTCGGAATGCCGCGAAACTCACCGAGTCAAAGCGTTTCGCCGTTTGCGGAAGAAGTCTGATGTAGAACAAGTAGCAGAAGCATACATGCTCAAGAGGGATCACCCGAAATTCAAAGGCAACTGAATTTCGGCAACCGGGCATCGAAGTCGGAATGCCGCGAAACTCACCGAGTCAAAGCGTTTCGCCGTTTGCGGAAGGAAGTGTGATGTAGAACAAGTAGCAGAAGCATACATGCTCAAGAGGGATCACCCGAAATTCAAAGGCAACTGAATTTCGGCAACCGGGCATCGAAGTCGGAATGCCGCGAAACTCACCGAGTCAAAGCGTTTCGCCGTTTGCGGAAGGAAGTCTGATGTAGAACAAGTAGCAGAAGCATACATGCTCAAGAGGGATCACCCGAAATTCAAAGGCAACTGAATTTCGGCAACCGGGGCATCGAAGTCGGAATGCCGCGAAACTCACCGAGTCAAAGCGTTTCGCCGTTTGCGGAAGAAGTCTGATGTAGAACAAGTAGCAGAAGCATACATGCTCAAGAGGGATCACCCGAAATTCAAAGGCAACTGAATTTCGGCAACCGGGGCATCGAAGTCGGAATGCCGCGAAACTCACCGAGTCAAAGCGTTTCGCCGTTTGCGGAAGGAAGTTGATGTAGAACAAGTAGCAGAAGCATACATGCTCAAGAGGGATCACCCGAAATTCAAAGGCAACTGAATTTCGGCAACCGGGGCATCGAAGTCGGAATGCCGCGAAACTCACCGAGTCAAAGCGTTTCGCCGTTTGCGGAAGGAAGTGTGATGTAGAACAAGTAGCAGAAGCATACATGCTCAAGAGGGATCACCCGAAATTCAAAGGCAACTGAATTTCGGCAACCGGGGCATCGAAGTCGGAATGCCGCGAAACTCACCGAGTCAAAGCGTTTCGCCGTTTGCGGAAGGAAGTGTGATGTAGAACAAGTAGCAGAAGCATACATGCTCAAGAGGGATCACCCGAAATTCAAAGGCAACTGAATTTCGGCAACCGGGCATCGAAGTCGGAATGCCGCGAAACTCACCGAGTCAAAGCGTTTCGCCGTTTGCGGAAGAAGTGTGATGTAGAACAAGTAGCAGAAGCATACATGCTCAAGAGGGATCACCCGAAATTCAAAGGCAACTGAATTTCGGCAACCGGGGCATCGAAGTCGGAATGCCGCGAAACTCACCGAGTCAAAGCGTTTCGCCGTTTGCGGAAGGAAGTGTGATGTAGAACAAGTAGCAGAAGCATACATGCTCAAGAGGGATCACCCGAAATTCAAAGGCAACTGAATTTCGGCAACCGGGGCATCGAAGTCGGAATGCCGCGAAACTCACCGAGTCAAAGCGTTTCGCCGTTTGCGGAAGGAAGTCTGATGTAGAACAAGTAGCAGAAGCATACATGCTCAAGAGGGATCACCCGAAATTCAAAGGCAACTGAATTTCGGCAACCGGGCATCGAAGTCGGAATGCCGCGAAACTCACCGAGTCAAAGCGTTTCGCCGTTTGCGGAAGGAAGTGTGATGTAGAACAAGTAGCAGAAGCATACATGCTCAAGAGGGATCACCCGAAATTCAAAGGCAACTGAATTTCGGCAACCGGGGCATCGAAGTCGGAATGCCGCGAAACTCACCGAGTCAAAGCGTTTCGCCGTTTGCGGAAGGAAGTGTGATGTAGAACAAGTAGCAGAAGCATACATGCTCAAGAGGGATCACCCGAAATTCAAAGGCAACTGAATTTCGGCAACCGGGCATCGAAGTCGGAATGCCGCGAAACTCACCGAGTCAAAGCGTTTCGCCGTTTGCGGAAGGAAGTGTGATGTAGAACAAGTAGCAGAAGCATACATGCTCAAGAGGGATCACCCGAAATTCAAAGGCAACTGAATTTCGGCAACCGGGGCATCGAAGTCGGAATGCCGCGAAACTCACCGAGTCAAAGCGTTTCGCCGTTTGCGGAAGGAAGTGTGATGTAGAACAAGTAGCAGAAGCATACATGCTCAAGAGGGATCACCCGAAATTCAAAGGCAACTGAATTTCGGCAACCGGGGCATCGAAGTCGGAATGCCGCGAAACTCACCGAGTCAAAGCGTTTCGCCGTTTGCGGAAGGAAGTGTGATGTAGAACAAGTAGCAGAAGCATACATGCTCAAGAGGGATCACCCGAAATTCAAAGGCAACTGAATTTCGGCAACCGGGCATCGAAGTCGGAATGCCGCGAAACTCACCGAGTCAAAGCGTTTCGCCGTTTGCGGAAGGAAGTGTGATGTAGAACAAGTAGCAGAAGCATACATGCTCAAGAGGGATCACCCGAAATTCAAAGGCAACTGAATTTCGGCAACCGGGGCATCGAAGTCGGAATGCCGCGAAACTCACCGAGTCAAAGCGTTTCGCCGTTTGCGGAAGGAAGTGTGATGTAGAACAAGTAGCAGAAGCATACATGCTCAAGAGGGATCACCCGAAATTCAAAGGCAACTGAATTTCGGCAACCGGGGCATCGAAGTCGGAATGCCGCGAAACTCACCGAGTCAAAGCGTTTCGCCGTTTGCGGAAGGAAGTGTGATGTAGAACAAGTAGCAGAAGCATACATGCTCAAGAGGGATCACCCGAAATTCAAAGGCAACTGAATTTCGGCAACCGGGGCATCGAAGTCGGAATGCCGCGAAACTCACCGAGTCAAAGCGTTTCGCCGTTTGCGGAAGGAAGTGTGATGTAGAACAAGTAGCAGAAGCATACATGCTCAAGAGGGATCACCCGAAATTCAAAGGCAACTGAATTTCGGCAACCGGGGCATCGAAGTCGGAATGCCGCGAAACTCACCGAGTCAAAGCGTTTCGCCGTTTGCGGAAGGAAGTGTGATGTAGAACAAGTAGCAGAAGCATACATGCTCAAGAGGGATCACCCGAAATTCAAAGGCAACTGAATTTCGGCAACCGGGCATCGAAGTCGGAATGCCGCGAAACTCACCGAGTCAAAGCGTTTCGCCGTTTGCGGAAGGAAGTGTGATGTAGAACAAGTAGCAGAAGCATACATGCTCAAGAGGGATCACCCGAAATTCAAAGGCAACTGAATTTCGGCAACCGGGGCATCGAAGTCGGAATGCCGCGAAACTCACCGAGTCAAAGCGTTTCGCCGTTTGCGGAAGGAAGTGTGATGTAGAACAAGTAGCAGAAGCATACATGCTCAAGAGGGATCACCCGAAATTCAAAGGCAACTGAATTTCGGCAACCGGGGCATCGAAGTCGGAATGCCGCGAAACTCACCGAGTCAAAGCGTTTCGCCGTTTGCGGAAGAAGTGTGATGTAGAACAAGTAGCAGAAGCATACATGCTCAAGAGGGATCACCCGAAATTCAAAGGCAACTGAATTTCGGCAACCGGGGCATCGAAGTCGGAATGCCGCGAAACTCACCGAGTCAAAGCGTTTCGCCGTTTGCGGAAGGAAGTGTGATGTAGAACAAGTAGCAGAAGCATACATGCTCAAGAGGGATCACCCGAAATTCAAAGGCAACTGAATTTCGGCAACCGGGGCATCGAAGTCGGAATGCCGCGAAACTCACCGAGTCAAAGCGTTTCGCCGTTTGCGGAAGGAAGTGTGATGTAGAACAAGTAGCAGAAGCATACATGCTCAAGAGGGATCACCCGAAATTCAAAGGCAACTGAATTTCGGCAACCGGGGCATCGAAGTCGGAATGCCGCGAAACTCACCGAGTCAAAGCGTTTCGCCGTTTGCGGAAGAAAGTGTGATGTAGAACAAGTAGCAGAAGCATACATGCTCAAGAGGGATCACCCGAAATTCAAAGGCAACTGAATTTCGGCAACCGGGGCATCGAAGTCGGAATGCCGCGAAACTCACCGAGTCAAAGCGTTTCGCCGTTTGCGGAAGAAGTGTGATGTAGAACAAGTAGCAGAAGCATACATGCTCAAGAGGGATCACCCGAAATTCAAAGGCAACTGAATTTCGGCAACCGGGGCATCGAAGTCGGAATGCCGCGAAACTCACCGAGTCAAAGCGTTTCGCCGTTTGCGGAAGGAAGTGTGATGTAGAACAAGTAGCAGAAGCATACATGCTCAAGAGGGATCACCCGAAATTCAAAGGCAACTGAATTTCGGCAACCGGGGCATCGAAGTCGGAATGCCGCGAAACTCACCGAGTCAAAGCGTTTCGCCGTTTGCGGAAGGAAGTGTGATGTAGAACAAGTAGCAGAAGCATACATGCTCAAGAGGGATCACCCGAAATTCAAAGGCAACTGAATTTCGGCAACCGGGGCATCGAAGTCGGAATGCCGCGAAACTCACCGAGTCAAAGCGTTTCGCCGTTTGCGGAAGGAAGTGTGATGTAGAACAAGTAGCAGAAGCATACATGCTCAAGAGGGATCACCCGAAATTCAAAGGCAACTGAATTTCGGCAACCGCGGCATCGAAGTCGGAATGCCGCGAAACTGAGCGAGTCAAAGCGTTTCGCCGTTTGCGGAAGGAAGTGTGATGTAGAACAAGTAGCAGAAGCATACATGCTCAAGAGGGATCACCCGAAATTCAAAGGCAACTGAATTAACATCGAAGTCGGAATGCCGCGAAACTCACCGAGTCAAAGCGTTTCGCCGTTTGCGGAAGAAGTGTGATGTAGAACAAGTAGCAGAAGCATACATGCTCAAGAGGGATCACCCGAAATTCAAAGGCAACTGAATTTCGGCAACCGGGGCATCGAAGTCGGAATGCCGCGAAACTCACCGAGTCAAAGCGTTTCGCCGTTTGCGGAAGGAAGTGTGATGTAGAACAAGTAGCAGAAGCATACATGCTCAAGAGGGATCACCCGAAATTCAAAGGCAACTGAATTTCGGCAACCGCGGCATCAAAGTCGGAATGCCGCGAAACTCACCGAGTCAAAGCGTTTCGCCGTTTGCGGAAGGAAGTGTGATGTAGAACAAGTAGCAGAAGCATACATGCTCAAGAGGGATCACCCGAAATTCAAAGGCAACTGAATTTCGGCAACCGGGGCATCGAAGTCGGAATGCCGCGAAACTCACCGAGTCAAAGCGTTTCGCCGTTTGCGGAAGGAACTGTGATGTAGAACAAGTAGCAGAAGCATACATGCTCAAGAGGGATCACCCGAAATTCAAAGGCAACTGAATTTCGGCAACCGGGGCATCGAAGTCGGAATGCCGCAAAACTCACCGAGTCAAAGGTTTTCGCCGTTTGCGGAAGGAAGTGTGATGTAGAACATGTAGCAGAAGCTTACATGCTCAAGAGGGATCACTCGAAATTCAAAGGCAACTGAATTTCGGCAACCGGGGCATCGAAGTCAGAATTCCGCACAAGTCACCGAGTCAAAGGTTTTCGCCGTTTGCGGAAGGAAGTGTGATGTAAACAAGTAGCAGAAGCATACATGCTCAAGAGGGATCACCCGAAATTCAAAGGCAACTGAATTTCGGCAACCGGGCATCGAAGTCGGAATGCCGCGAAACTCACCGAGTCAAAGCGTTTCGCCGTTTGCGGAAGAAGTGTGTGATGTAGAACAAGTAGCAGAAGCATACATGCTCAAGAGGGATCACCCGAAATTCAAAGGCAACTGAATTTCGGCAACCGGGCATCGAAGTCGGAATGCCGCGAAACTCACCGAGTCAAAGCGTTTCGCCGTTTGCGGAAGAAGTGTGATGTAGAACAAGTAGCAGAAGCATACATGCTCAAGAGGGATCACCCGAAATTCAAAGGCAACTGAATTTCGGCAACCGGGCATCGAAGTCGGAATGCCGCGAAAACACCCGAGTCAAAGCGTTTCGCCGTTTGCGGAAGGAAGTGTGATGTAGAACAAGTAGCAGAAGCATACATGCTCAAGAGGGATCACCCGAAATTCAAAGGCAACTGAATTTCGGCAACCGGGGCATCGAAGTCGGAATGCCGCGAAACTCACCGAGTCAACGTTTCAAAACTGAATAAAAAAGTAGAAAGCAAACAAAGGGATCACCGAAAAGAAACAAGAATTCAAAACAACTCGGGGCATCGAAGTCGGAATGCCGCGAAACTCACCGAGTCAAAGCGTTTCGCCGTTTGCGGAAGAAGTGTGATGTAGAACAAGTAGCAGAAGCATACATGCTCAAGAGGGATCACCCGAAATTCAAAGGCAACTGAATTTCGGCAACCGGGGCATCGAAGTCGGAATGCCGCGAAACTCACCGAGTCAAAGCGTTTCGCCGTTTGCGGAAGAAGTGTGATGTAGAACAAGTAGCAGAAGCATACATGCTCAAGAGGGATCACCCGAAATTCAAAGGCAACTGAATTTCGGCAACCGGGCATCGAAGTCGGAATGCCGCGAAACTCACCGAGTCAAAGCGTTTCGCTGTTTGCGGAAGGAAGTGTGATGTAGAACAAGTAGCAGAAGCATACATGCTCAAGAGGGATCACCCGAAATTCAAAGGCAACTGAATTTCGGCAACCGGGGCATCGAAGTCGGAATGCCGCGAAACTCACCGAGTCAAAGCGTTTCGCTGTTTGCGGAAGGAAGTGTGATGTAGAACAAGTAGCAGAAGCATACATGCTCAAGAGGGATCACCCGAAATTCAAAGGCAACTGAATTTCGGCAACCGGGCATCGAAGTCGGAATGCCGCGAAACTCACCGAGTCAAAGCGTTTCGCCGTTTGCGGAAGGAAGTGTGATGTAGAACAAGTAGCAGAAGCATACATGCTCAAGAGGGATCACCCGAAATTCAAAGGCAACTGAATTTCGGCAACCGGGGCATCGAAGTCGGAATGCCGCGAAACTCACCGAGTCAAAGCGTTTCGCCGTTTGCGGAAGGAAGTGTGATGTAGAACAAGTAGCAGAAGCATACATGCTCAAGAGGGATCACCCGAAATTCAAAGGCAACTGAATTTCGGCAACCGGGCATCGAAGTCGGAATGCCGCGAAACTCACCGAGTCAAAGCGTTTCGCGTTTGCGGAAGGAAGTGTGATGTAGAACAAGTAGCAGAAGCATACATGCTCAAGAGGGATCACCCGAAATTCAAAGGCAACTGAATTTCGGCAACCGGGGCATCGAAGTCGGAATGCCGCGAAACTCACCGAGTCAAAGCGTTTCGCCTTTGCGGAAGAAAGTGTGATGTAGAACAAGTAGCAGAAGCATACATGCTCAAGAGGGATCACCCGAAATTCAAAGGCAACTGAATTTCGGCAACCGGGGCATCGAAGTCGGAATGCCGCGAAACTCACCGAGTCAAAGCGTTTCGCCGTTTGCGGAAGAAATGTGATGTAGAACAAGTAGCAGAAGCATACATGCTCAAGAGGGATCACCCGAAATTCAAAGGCAACTGAATTTCGGCAACCGGGGCATCGAAGTCGGAATGCCGCGAAACTCACCGAGTCAAAGCGTTTCGCCGTTTGCGGAAGGAAGTGTGATGTAGAACAAGTAGCAGAAGCATACATGCTCAAGAGGGATCACCCGAAATTCAAAGGCAACTGAATTTCGGCAACCGGGGCATCGAAGTCGGAATGCCGCGAAACTCACCGAGTCAAAGCGTTTCGCCGTTTGCGGAAGGAAGTGTGATGTAGAACAAGTAGCAGAAGCATACATGCTCAAGAGGGATCACCCGAAATTCAAAGGCAACTGAATTTCGGAACGGGA
>JAQIZT010000839.1:0-10000 GCA_029228515.1 Populus alba x Populus x berolinensis | reverse complement strand
ATCGGCAGACGCCTGACTAAATCGGAGAAGTCGGCAGAATCGGCCAAGCCGGTGCTGGCGGAATGAAGTCTCCCGGAAACCGTATTTATAGTCCCCAGGCTTGACGGATGAGACGGACTGGGGGCCTTAGACACACACTGGGAGCAAGTGGCAGCTATGCCAACAGTGGTGAAAAATCGGCAGCGGCGGCAGATTTTTTGACGAACATGGGTCTGGACGCTGGGCTGTCCAGGCCAGTCATGGTAGAGGAAAAATCGTCAAGGGGATGCGCTGTACGTTGTCAGGGGCTGTTCAGACACTAGCGGGCAGATGTTGGAATCGGGCAAGCTGCCGACGAAATAGGGAAGAAGTCGGACAGAATCGGCAAGGCCGGTGCTGGCGATGAGTCGTGGGATTCCTGTTTAATCAGAAGTCCTAGGCGTTGACGAAAAAGACTGGGGGCCTATGCTAGGCGGCTGGCCTAGCGGAATGTCCAATCCAGTGAGGAAAAAATCGGCCCAGCGCGCAGATCCGCAGCTGGAGGCCCGATCGGGAAAAATCGGGCCAGCAGCAAGATTTGTTGACGAACACGGGCGTGGGGGACGCTGGCTGTCGAGGCCAGGCAGGAAAATTCGTCGAAAGGGGTACGCTGCTGACGAATACAGGGGCTGTTTACAGTGACACAGCATGGCAGTGTTGTGGAATCGGGCACCAGCGCGGACGAAAGAGGGGCTGCATGTTCAGACAAAATCCTGGCAACGTCGGGGAAAAATTCGGCATGCATGCGGGATTTGAGTGGGCAGATGGAGGCCCTATCAGCATGGCTGCCCGCAACGAGTCATTCAATTCTCTGCCCAAGTATCAACATAACTCCCGTCTGTTGTTGTGTTCGCTATCTTGGAAGGAAGAGATCTCTTCCTTCCGACCCGCGATCGGCCGAGGATGCGAATTACCCGGCGGCGTCAGTTCAAAAGTCACTGCCCTATCGGTCCTACACCTGCTGAGGGGGGGGATTAGAGGCCGGACCATGGTGAGTGAGGGTTGAAGGCCAAGGAACGCGTAGGAAAGCAATGAGTTTTCAGCCGTGGGCTCCTCCGGTGGCCGCGGCATGCGCGCTGGCCGGTGTTTTCCCCGCATCCCCGCCTAAAGAAAACAGTCGATGCTTGCCCATGCGGTATGCCAATCAGTGAAATCATAAATCCAGTAAAATTCAGCCTATTATTTTTGTTGAGGCTGCCAGCCGAAAATTTTGGGGTCATTCTGGGCCGAGGGGTTCCTATTTTTGCGTATTTCCTTGATTTTTAATGGGTAGGAAAATAAAAAAAACAAACTTCCCTCGCGACCTCAGAAGAAAATCTGGGAAAATTTATCAAAATAGTGGTGTTGGGAGATTGGATTTTTGCCAAACCTATGTGCACAATTTCTGCTCCAAAAATACCAAGAATTGAATGAATTTTTAGAGGGGGGGGTTGAACAGCTGGAGACCTATTTTAGTAGTCTGTTCCGAGTGTTGCCCTGCCAGAAGCGCTTGCAATAACACTTATTGAGCTCTTTAGGGGGGTGCTCCCCCGCTAACTGGTCCAATGGATGCGCAGCTATGGCTGGCGCCCATAGGCCTGCACCGCGGGGGATTTGGCGAGCTGACTCGCTACACATAAACGTGGGGGGGCCTCACCGGCGCCGAAGTCTAACGGTCCGCCATCCGATCTGACACCGTTTTACCGAGCCGGCGACGAACCCGATTCCACGACCACCGGCCCTATAAAAAATCACTCGCGCTGGCAGCGCATCAAAATTAAATAAGCGCATCACCATGATGCCAACCCGCCGCGCCCGCGCCCAAAGCGTCTGCGCTTAGGCAGCTGGGGCCGTGGTGGCCTGAAAGGGCCTGGGGCCCTTGGGGGCCCTTGGGCTCTTGGGCAGATTGGGGTCGCTGCAGCTTTTTGCGTAGGCAGGCAATAAACATATTGATTTCCTTATGCCGCTCATGCGCGAAACGGGGGCTGACGCGTGGTGACAGCCCCCTGCTGCGGCTGGCTATCTTAACCCGCGGGGGTGAGGCTGGCCTTCTGGGCCTTTGCCCCCCCTGGCAGCTCTTGCCTGCCCCCACGCTGCTGGGAGAAGGCTAGCGGCATCACTACTGCGGCAGCGATGCCCAGCAGTGGGAAAAATCGGCAGCGCGGACAGACCCCCGCTGGGCTTGCTGTCTTGCCCGCGGGGGGGCTGCCTTCGGGCCCGGGGCAGCAGCTGCAATTGCCAAAGCAGTGTGGAAAAATCTGGCCAGCGAGAGCGGACAGCCCCCGCTGGCTTAGGACATGTCGCTGGGCCCGCGGGGGAGGGCTGACCTTCGGGACCCGGGGCAGCGGCAGCGATGCCTGGCAGTGGGAAAAATTCGGGCAGCGCGGACTGCCCACCGCTGGCTTTGCCTGTCGTGCCCGCGTGGGGGGGGCTGCCTATCGGGCCCGGGCCAGCGCGCAGCGATGCCAGCAGTGGGATAAAATGCGGGCAAGCGCGGACAGCACCCCGGCTTGGCTTGCTGTCGTGCCCCGGCGGGGGGGCTGCCTTCAGGGAATCGTCACGAGCTGGGCTAGACTTGGCATAGCAGAGATGCCCAGCAGTTGGGAAAAAATCCGGCAGCGCGGACAGCCCCCTGCTGGCTTTGCTGTGCGTGCCCGCGGGGGGGACTGCCTTCGGGCCCGGGGCTGCGGCAGCGATGCCGGCAGTGGGAAAAATCGGCAGCGCGGGACAGCCCCCCGCTGGCTTGATGTCGTGCCCGCGGGGGGGGCTGGCCATTCGGGCCCGGGGCAGCTGGCAGCGATCTAGCCTAGGAAGCAGTGGGAAAACATCTGCTCGGGGCAAAAGCGCTGGACCCAGCCCCCGCTGGCCTTGCTGTCATTGCGTGCCCGCAAGGGAGGGGCTGCCGTTCAGGGCCTCGGTGGCTAGCGGCATGCGAATGCAGCGAGCAGTGGGAAAAATCAGGCTCCGCGCGGACTAGCCGCCCAGCTTAGGCTTGCTGTCTGTGCCCGCGGGGGAGGCTTGCCTTCGGGCCCGGGGCAGCGGGCAGCGCATGCTACATTAGCAGAATGGGAAACAAATCGGGCAGCGCGCAGCGACAGGCCCCCAGCTTGGGCGCTATTGCTTGTCTTGCCGCGGGGGGCTGCATTGGGCCCAGGTCGGCCAGCGGGGCCAGCGATGCCAGCAGTGGGAAAAATCGGCAGCCGCGGACAGCCCCCGCTGGCTTGCTGTCGTGCCCGGCGGGTGGGGCGCCTTCGGGCCCGGGCTGCGCAGCGTATTGCCACAGCAGTGGGAAAAAATCGCAGCCATCGACAGCCCCCGATGGCTTGCTGTCGTGCCCGCGGGGGGGGCTTGCCTTCTGGGCCCGGAGGCTGGGCAGCGGCAGACGATGCCAAGCAAAGTGGGAAAAATCGGCAGGCGCGGACAGCCCCCGCTGGCTTGCTGTACTTGCCCGGGGGGGGGGTGCGCGGGGGGGCTGCCTTCGGGGCTCTCGGGGCCCCTGCTCGCTCTTTAGCCAGCCCTCCCGCGCGGGGAGAGGCTAGGCGCTGCTGGGGCCAGCCCGACGTCGCTGGCCGCGCATGCGCGCTGCCGGTTTTCTCGCATCCCGCCAAGAAAACGTCGTGCTTTCCACATGAAACCAATCCAGTAACATCAGCCATATTTTTGTGAGGCTGCCAGCCGAATTTGGGGTCATCCGGGCCGGTTCCTATTTTTGCTGTATTTCCTTGATTTTTAATGGTAGGAAAATAAAAAAAAATACTTCCCGACCTCGAAAAAAGCTGGGAAAATTTATAAAGTTGGATTGGATTTTTGCCAACATATGTGCAAAATTTCAGCTCAAAATACCAAGAAATGAATTTTTTAGAGGGGGGTGACAGCTGGGACCTACTAGTAGTGTCTACCCCTGCCAGAGCTGCAATAACACTTATAGCTCTTTAGGGGGGTGCCCCCTGGCTGGCCATGGGGCGCGCTGGCTGGGCCCATAGGCCTGCCGCGGGGGATTTGTGGGCTGCTGCTATGCTCGGACTAACGTGGGGGGCCTCATGGCCCGAAGTAACGCCGCCATCGATGGACCGTTTTCCGGCCGGCGACGACCCGATTCCGGCCACCGTCCCTGTGACCCGCTCCAAGCCGTTGGGCGCGTTGGGGCTGCTTATCCGCGGCTGCGGGCGCGCACGCACTCTGATTTGCCAGCGCTCGTGCCAACCAATAGAGCAGCCCACTCAAAGCGCGCCCAACTGGCTTGGCGCGACGTCACGATTATCCGATTGTCTTCCGGCCACCGTCCCTAGTGACCTCCGACTGCCAAGCCGTGTGGGCGCGTTGGGGCTTGGGGGGGAGGGGGTGCTTAGGTTCCGGCGCGACAGCGTGAACGGCGCGCACGCACTCTGATTTGCCAGCGCTAGTGTGGTCAAGAGTCAGTTAGTGCCATGCGGAGAGGGTTGTTTGGTTTGCTTGTCATTTATGTAGGCATCTTAGCCCATAAACAAATAGGCAGCCCCCAACGCGCCCCAACGTGCTTGGCGCGACGTCACGATTCCGGCCACCTGTCCCCCGAGTGGGGACCCGCTCTCTAAAGCATAATCCCAAGCCGATTTGGGCGCGTTGTGGGCTGCTTATTCCGCGGCTTATTTCTGCGGGCGCGCCCACGCATCTGATTTGCCAGCTCTTCGTAGCCAACAATAGGCAGCCCCAACGGCCCAACGGCTTGGTCGCGGACGTCACGAGTCCGGCCACCGTCCCTGTGACCCTGCTCCAAGCCGTTGGGCGCGTTGGGGCTGCTTATCCGCGGCTGCGGGCTGCCGCAAGCACTCTGATTTGCCTAGCGCTAGTGGCCAAACAAGAGGCAGCCCCAACGCGACCAACGGCTCTTGGCGCGACGTCACGATTCCGGCCACCGTCCCTGTGACCCGCTCCAAGCCGTTGGATCGCGTTGGGGCTGCTTATCCGCGGCTGCGGCGCGCGCACGCACTCTGATTTGCCTAGCGCTTCGTGCCAACCATTTTGGCAGCCCCAACGCGACCCAACGGCTTCGGCGCGACGTCACGATTCCGGCCACCGTCCCCGGGACCCGAACTCCAAGCCGTTGGGGCGCGTTGGGGATGCTTTATCCGCGGCTTTTTTGTTGGGCGTGGGGCCTTAACAAGCCCGCGCTCGTTTTCCAAGGTGCTGGCAGCTGACTCAGCAGCGCCTCTCAGCTTGCCGCGACCGTCCCGGTGGCTAAGGTTTTAGCGCCAGGGGAATTCTCCTAGCCCTGTCACCTCCGCGCTTTTCCAATCGCGTTGGGCGCGTTGTGGATTTGGCTGCTTATCCGCGGTCTCGTGACGAGGGCGTGCGGGGCCTTAAACAGGAATTCCCCTCGTTGCCAAGAGTTGCTGGTGGCATTGCCCCAACGCGCACCAACGGCATTGAAAGCGCTTACGTTAAACGGGATCGACGATTCCTGGAATTCCGGCCGGTCAAAACACCGCTTGCCGTGACCCGCGTCCAAAAGCCAGTTGGTGAGCATGGGCAGGTTTAGGAGGTCTGCTTATATCCGCTTGGTCATCGGGCTGTGGGGTCCTTAACAGGATTCCCCTCGTGTCCAAGGGTGCGTGTGCAGCCCCAACGGCGCCCCAAAACGGTCCTTTCTGGCGCGACGTCACAGGCAGCGGTGGCCTCTTGCCTGTGCTCAGCGAAAGCTGTGAGGCCCCCTGGCTCGACGATGTCGTGGTTGCCGGACCGCTGAGCTTGGTCGGATTGCGAGGGAGAAGCTTGTACCGCAGGGCGTGCCGCATTCAGTTGCTGCGCTCCGTGCCAAAGGTGATTGGCTGCTCTCCTCGGCCATCCCCAAGCTCCCTGTCGCATATAGAATTGGTGTGCCCGCTGCCGAGGCCTGGCCTTCCGTCTTTCCGAGCTCGAAGGCAGATGCCCGCCCCATAACCGAAAATGATTGTCCCTGTTGCTGCTCCCCGCCCACCTTAGCGGCGCCTGTCCCTTCTAGAGTTATCCCAACGCACGCGCTCCCCGCCGCGGCTTGTTGCAGTGTCCCTGATACTAGTCGAGATTCCACAACCGCGCTCCCCTGCGGTACTTGTTTGCTTGTCCCCTTCGACGATCACTTCCCGCCGTCCCCCATGCGGCGTGTTGGTATGTCCCTTCGAGATCCTTTTCTGTCGCTGTCCAGCGGCTGGCGTGGCACGATCTCTCTCGGGTGTTTCCAGTTTGCCCCTCGTGGCCGTGGTTTCGCTCGTCGGGATAGTTGTCAGCGGTGGTAACAGCAGTAGAGTCGCATGATCGGTAATTGGGGCTTATCCCGGTCGGACAGGCTACCGTGCTTGTGCAACCGAACTGTCGGCCGTGCTGCCGCCCGAAATCACTCGCGAGCCCAAGGCCCTGGGTGTCCTTGCGGCTAAGTGCGGTTTCCTGTGCATAGCTGTACATGCCTACTATTTCGGTGGAATTTAGAATGTGAAGGCTGGTCCTACTCCAGCCGCGCGCAGCTCCCCGGGGGCGCGAAGGGGACGAACCGTATGCAGGCGGCGCCCGTAGTTCCAGTCGATGGCGGAATCCCGCTCGAACATGGCCCACAAGACGCGTTCGCGGCTCGGTATGCGCTTTCGAGATGCGGAACGCGATGCCATGGCGCGGGGGCCTCCGCACCTCTGCGAGCCGTTACGAATGGCCGGTTTCGACGCCGCTGAAGTGCTCCGATAAGTATAAACGACTTCCCCTCGCCCCCTCTCGGCCCCTCGTCTAACATCGGTGCTGATCGGGGATCGTGGCAGGTCGTGGTGTCAGCCAAGTGTATGCTACCTGGTTGATTCCTAATAAGCGCAGTATGATCATTAATGCTTGTCTCAAAGATTAAGCCATTGCATGTGTAAGTATGAACATAATTCAGACTAGTGAAAATCCCAAGCGAATGGCTCATATAAAGACTGTTATAGTTTGTTTGATGGTATTTAGTCTACTTTCGGTATAACCGTAGATAAATTCTAGAGCTAATCTCACGTGACAACAAAACCCCTGACTTCTTGGGTGGGGAAGGGACACGCATTTATTAAGATAAAAAAGTGATGCGACGCAGGCTTCTTGCCCGTTGCTCAGGGTGATGATTCATGATAACTCGACGGATCCGCACGTCCCATCGTGCCTGGCGACGCAATCATTCAAATTTCTGCCCTATCAAACTTTCGATGGTTTAGGATAGGAGGCCTACCAGGGTGGAGACGGGTGACGGAGTATTCAGGGGTTCGATTCCGGAGAGGGAGCCTGAGAAACGGCTACCACATCCAAGGAAGGCTAGCAGGCGCGCAAAATATACCCAAATCCTGACACGGGGAGGTAGTGACAATAAATAACAATACCGAGGGCTCTTCGATGATTCTGGTAATTGGAATGAGTACAATCAAATATCCCTATACGAGTGAATTCCTTTGGAGGGCAAGTCTGGTGCCAGCAGCCGCGGTAATTCCAGCTCAAGAAACACCAATTACGTAATATTTAAGTTGTTGCAGTTAAAAAGCTCGTTAGTTGGACTTTGGGTAGTGTCGCGGACCGGTCCCGCGCTCAGGTGTGCACCGGTCGCCTCAGTCCTTCTTCTAAACCGAAAAACTACCGGCGATGCGCTCCTGGCCTTAAACTGGCCGGGTCGTGCCTCCGGAGTGCTGTTTAACTTTTGAAGAAATTAGAGTGCTCAAAGTCAAAGCCTATACGCTCTGATTACATTAGCATAGGATATCACATCATAGGATTTTTCGATCCCTATTAGGTGTTGGCCTTCGGGATCGTGAGTAATGATTAACAACTAACAGGGACAGTCGGGGGCGATTCGTATTTCAATAGTCCAGAGGTGAAAAATTCTTGGATTTATGAAAGACGACGACAACTGCAGAAAGCATATTGCCAAGGATGTTTTCATAAATCAAGAACGAAAGTTGGGGGCTACGCTAAGACGATCAGATACCGACCTATGTCCTCAATCCATAAACGATGCCGGACAGGGATTGGCGGATGTTGCTTCTAGGACTCCGCCAGCACCTTATGAGAAATCAAAGTTTTTGGGTTCTGGGGGAGTATGGTCGCAAGGCTGAAACTTAAAGGAATTGACGGAAGGGCACCACCAGGAGTGGAGCCTGCGGCTTAATTTGACTCAACACGGGGAAACTTACCAGGTCCAGACATAGTAAGGATTGACAGACTGAGAGCTCTTTCTTTTTTTTTGATAAAATGTAAGAAGTATATTATATCAAAAAGAGCAAGGCAAGCTTGCATACAGGCTGGGAACCAGCAGAGTACAGAAAATGTACAAAGGAACACTTAGGGAAAACTTCCCCAATGAAACAGAAACTGAAAATCAGCAAAATACAAGCTGAAAACAGAAAAGGAATGAGCTCCAAAAACCAATTGGCTCAAAGCATGAACATCCTCCATGCAGGAAAGCCATCATAAAAGCCAAACACACTCAGCCTTATCAGCCGACCGAGGGAGAAACAGCACTAAACCAATGATGCAAGACAAGCGGGGACAACACCCAAGAAGAGGCAATAATTCAGCCGGACGAACAGCCAACCAGCAACACATTAGCAGGGACGCCATGTAAGAACCCATGCACGGCAGGAATACATGCACGCAAGCTAAGAAATTTCCAAGCCAATGGATCCAGCAGCAATCCACGGCAAACAATTTTCAACGTGGAGGGAGCCACAAGAAGATAGGCGAAGCTAAGGGAGGACCAATTGGGAGAGAACACTGCAGCAAGAGAAAAGCAATTAAAGGATTGCAGTCATAAATGAGATAGCTGCCTAGAAACCAATGGCAACCAGCACCGAGACCGCCTGCAGCTATTGGAGCAGGAACAAACCGGCCAATGAGCTAAATGCACTGCAATGAACTGCAAAAAGAATTGAAGAGCCACCGGAGGCTATCCAACCAATCGAAGACAGCCACCCATCACAGGACCAGCCATGAGAAGCAGCAAAAGAACGCAGCCAACCTTGAATGAATCCATGCAGGGACCGCGGGAGCAGTATGACAAAGACACCACCCAAGAACAAGCCTAACATATTAATTCTTTAGCCTGCGACCATATAGACAGCGAAGTTGCATCATCACAATGAAGAAAGCAAAGGCCTTCATCATAACAAGGGAGGCCAATCAGATCCTCACACCCATCCAGATTAAATCCATGTTTGCATGAACCATGCACTCGCCAGATGAACCCTTAACAAAATTTTTCAATGAAAAACTCGCTTGGACCCACCCGTGCAATTCCCATGCAGCAGCAACTCCCAAACCAGCCACGGGAAAATGAGCAAAATAATTCTGCCTCTTCTAGTGATCCCAGTGGACTACTTCAACCAGAACCCAACAACCCGCGAGGAGCTATTGAATCGGAAACAACTGGAGGCGGTCCTTATCATGGAAATAAAACACGGTATAAAACAAAATTTGGAACCTCCTGAACATGGCTTCAACTTCTCTGGATTTGGCATCAAAAATCGCTTGTTTCTTTCTTCCAGATAAGATATACAGTGATACCCAAGGACACCCTACGCATCCGTGAGGACAGGATTAGACTCTTGGGATATAGCCCCCGAATTGCACTGGAGATGGACGACATCCTCTGCCAATGTGAAGCCAATCTTTTATCCTGTCCCACAACCTGCCGTCCAGTTACATGCGAAGAACAAATGAGCATGGGACTCGGCTTCCACCCTACAGAAGGCACAGGAGGGATCAGACGGGATGAACCACAACCTGTCTCGAGTTTTAAGCTTGCCCAGGGTCGCAAGCCATAATATAAAGCTGTATTTTGGAAGCGACCACGCTCCAGACAAACCCGTCCCCTGGGCGGTGGACCAGACGGGCTGAAGAATCATATGCATGGGCAAGAAAAGGACCTGTAGAATTAGACCAGTTTCTCATCATAGAGACACTCTCCACCTCTGAGCCCCCACAATGTTGAGAGATGCCCTCCCTAACCTGATGATGGCTTTCACCAAGGGGGACGAGGAGTGATGGC
>JAQIZT010000838.1:7500-12500 GCA_029228515.1 Populus alba x Populus x berolinensis | reverse complement strand
CGGACGAACGAGGGGCTGTTCAGAACAAATCGGCAACGTCGGAAAAATCGGCAGCGCGGATTTGTGCAGCTGGAGGCCCTATCAGCTGGCTGCCCGCAACGAGTCATTCAATTCTCTGCCCTATCAACATAACTCCCGATGTGTTGTTCGCTATCTTGGAAGAAGAGATCTCTTCCTCCCCGCGTCGGCCGGGTGCGATTACCCGGCGGCGTCGTTCAAATCACTGCCCTAATTCGCCACAACTGCTGATGGGGGGGATTAGAGGCCGGCCATGGTGGTGAGGGGAGGCCAAGACCGTGAAAGCAAGAGTTTTCCCGGGGCTCCTCCGGTGGCCGCGGCATGCGCGCTGCCGGTTTTCCCGCATCCCGCCAAGAAAACGTCAGTGCTTTCCACGTGAAATCAATCCAGTAAAATCAGCCATATTTTTGTGGAGGCTGCCAGCCGAATTTGGGGTCATTCCGGGCCGGTTCCTATTTTTGCGTATTTCCTTGATTTTAATGGTAGGAAAATAAAAAAAAATACTTCCCGACCTCGAAAAAATCTGGGAAAATTTATAAAGGTGGATTGGATTTTTGCCAACCTATGTGCAAAATTTTCAGCTCAAAATACCAAGAAATGAATTTTTTAGAGGGGGGGTGACAGTGGGACCTAGTAGTGTCTGCCCCTGGCCAGAGCTGCAATAACACTTATAGCTCTTTAGGGGGTGCCCCCGACTGGCCATGGGGCGCGCTGGCCATGGCGCCCATAGGCCTGCCGCGGGGGATTTGCGAGCTGCTGCTACACACGTGGGGGGCCTCACGGCCCGAAGTAACGCCGCCATCGATGACCCGTTTTCCGGCCGGCGACGACCCGATTCCGACCACCGCCCTATAAAAATCCACACGCGCGCTGCGCAAGCGCCCGCCGCGCCCGCCCCCGCGTCTGCGCTTGGCGCTGGGGCGCTGGGGCCTGAGGGCCTGGGGCCCTTGGGGGCCCTTGGGCTCTTGGGCGATTGGCGCGCGCGCTAGCGCGCGGCAATGATTTCCATGCCGCGCTGCGCAACGGGGGCTGACGCGGGGACAGCCCCTGCTGGCTGGCTATCTTACACCGCGGGGGGGCTGCCTTCGGTCCTTGCCCCCCTGCGCTCTTGCCTGCCCCCCGCGCGGGAGAGGCTACGCACACTCTGCGGCAGCGATGCCAGCAGTGGGAAAAATCGGCAGCGCGGACAGCCCCCGATGGCTTGCTGTCGTGCCCGCGGCGGGGGCTGCCTTCGGCCCGGGGGCAGCGGCAGCGATGCCAGCAGTGGGAAAATCGGCAGCGCGGACAGCCCCCGCTGGCTTGCTGTCGTGCCCGCGGGGGGGCTGCCTTCGGGCCCGGGGCATCGCAGCGATGCCAGCAGTGGGAAAAATCGGCAGCGCGGACAGCCCCGCTGGCTTGCTGTCGTGCCCGCGGGGGGGCTGCCTTCGGGCCCGGGGCAGCGGCAGCGATGCCAGCAGTGGGAAAAATCGGCAGCGCGGACAGCCCCCGCTGGCTTGCTGTCTTGCACGCGGGGGGCTGCCTTCGGGCCCGGGGCAGCGGCAGCGATGCCAGCAGTGGGAAAAATCTTGGCAGCGCGGACAGCCCCCGCTGGCTTGCTGTCGTGCCCGGGGGGGGCTGCCTTCGGGCCCGGTTGGCAGCGGCAGCGATGCCAGCAGTGGGAAAAATCGGCAGCGCGGACAGCCCCCGCTGGCTGCTGTCTTGCCCGCGGGGGGCTGCCTTCGGGCCCGGGCAGCGGCAGCGATGCCAGCAGTGGGAAAAATCGGCAGCGCGGACAGCCCCCGCTGGCTTGCTGTCGTGCCCGCGGGGGGGCTGCCTTCGGGCCCGGGGCAGCGGCAGCGATGCCAGCAGTGGGAAAAATCGCAGCGCGGACAGCCCCCGCTGGCTTGCTGTCGTGCCCGCGGGGGGCTGCCTTCGGGCCCGGGGCAGCGGCAGCCGGATGCCACAGCAGTGGGAAAAATCGGCAGCGCGGACAGCCCCCGCTGGCTTTTGCTGTCCGTGCCGCGGGGGGGGCTGCCTTCGGGCCCGGGGCAGGGCTAAGCGATGTCCAGCAGTGGGATCAATCGCAAGCGCGGACAGCCCCACGCTGGCTTGCTGTCTTGCCATGCCCGCGGGGGGCTGCCTTCGCCCGGGGCAGCGGCAGCGATTTTGCCTAGCAGTGGGGGGGAAAAAAAATCGGCAGCGCGGACAGCCCCCGCTGGCTTTGCTGTCGTTGCCCCGCGGGGGGGCCTGCCTTCGGGGCCCGGGGTTGCAGCTGGCAGCGATTGCCAGCAGTGGGAAAAATCGGCAGCGCGGACAGCCCCCGCTGGCTTGCTGTCGTGCCCGCGTGGGGGGCTGCCTTCACAGGGGCCCGTGGCTAGCGGGCAGCGAT
The DNA here is from genome assembly GCA_029228515.1 of Populus alba x Populus x berolinensis. Lineage (NCBI taxonomy): Eukaryota > Viridiplantae > Streptophyta > Magnoliopsida > Malpighiales > Salicaceae > Populus > Populus alba x Populus x berolinensis. The sequence continues at coordinate 10,114 of JAQIZT010000838.1, read as the reverse complement.
GTCCGAGCAGTCGGGGAATAATATCTGGCCAGCGCGGGACAGCCCCCGCTGGCTGTGCTGTCTTGCCTCCGCGGGGGGGCTGCCTTCGGGCCCGGGGCAGCCGGTCAGCAGCGATGCCAGCAGTGGGAAAAAATCGGCAGCGCGGACAGCCCCCGCTGGTTTGCTGTCGTGCCCGCAGGGGGGCTTGCCTTCCAGGCCCGGGCCAGCGGCAGCGATGCCAAGCAGTGGGGAAAAAATCGGCAAAACGCGGACAGCCCCCGCTGGCTTTGCTGTCGTGCCCCCGCGGGGGGGGGGCTAGCCTTCAGGGCCCGGGTGGCTAGCGGCAGCTGATTGCCCAGCAGTGTGAAAAATCGGCAAAGCTGCGGACAGCCCCCCGCTGGCTTGCTGTCTTGCCCAGCGGGGGGGTGGGCTTGCCTTCGCAATGGCCCGGTGGCAGGCAGCGGCAGCCGATGCCAGCAGTGAGGGAAAAATCGGACTCTCAGCGCGGGACAGCCCACCCGCTGGCTTGCTGTCTTGCCCGCGGGGGGGGCTGCCTTCGGGCCCGGGGCAGCTTTGGCCAGCGGATGCCAGCATGGGAAAAAATTCGGCAGCGCGGGACAGCCCCCGCTGGCTTGCCCCCCCGCCCTGTCGTGCCCGCAGGGGGGGCTGCCTTCGGGCCCGGTCGGCATTAGCGGCAGCGATGCCAGCAGTGGGAAAAATCGGCAGCGCGGACAATCCCCCGCTGGCTTTGCTGTCTTTGCCCTGGGGGGGCGTGCCTTCGGGCCCGGGGCAGCGGCAGCGTGCCAGCAAGTGGGAAAAATCGGCAGCAAGCGGACAGCCCCCGCTGGCTTGCTAGTCTTGCCGGCGCGGTGGGGGGCCTGCCTTCGTGCCCGGGGCCCCCTGCGCGTCCTTGCCTTCCCCCCGCGCGGGAGAGGCTAGGCGCTTGCTGGGGCCAGCCCGACGTCGCTGGCCGCGCGTCGATGCGCGCATGCCCGGTTTTCTCGTACAAATCCCGCCAAGATAAACGTCGTGCTTTCCACATGCAAACCAATCCAAGTAAAATCAGCCATATTTTTGTTGAGGCTGCCAGCCGAATTTGGGGGTCATTCCGGGCCGGTTTTCCTTAATTTTTTTGCGTATTTCCTTGAATTTTATAATGGTAGGAAAATATAAAAAAAATACTTTCCCGACCTCGAAAACAATCTCTGGGAAAATTTATAATAAGTTGGATTGGATTTTTTGCCAACATATGTGCAAAATTTCAGCTCAAAAATACCAAGAAATTGAATTTTTATTAGTAGGGGGGGTGACAGCTGGGAACCTTAGTAGTGTCCTACCCCTGCCAGATCTGCAATAACACTTATAGCTCTTTAGGGGGTGCCCCCCTGGCTGGCCATGGGGCGCGCTGGCTGGCGCCCATCAAGGCTTGCCGCGGGGAGATTTGTGGGCTGCTGCTATGCTCGGACTAACGTGGGGGGCCTCAATGGCCCGAAGTAACGCCGCCATCGATGGACCCGTTTTCCGGGCCGGCGGACGACCCGATTCCGGTCCCACACCGTTCCCTGTGGACCCGATCCAAAGCCGTTGGGCGCGTTGGGGCCTGCTTATCCGCGGCTAGCGGGCGCGCACATGCAACTCTGATTTGCCAGCGCTCCGTAGCCAACCAATAGGCAGCCCCAACGCGCCCAACGGCTTGGCGCGACGTCACGATTCCGGCCATACCGTCCCTGGTGACCCGCTCTCAAAGCCGTTGGGCGCGTTTGGGCTGCTTATCCGCGGCAAGGGCCGGCTGCGCACGCACCTCTGATTTGCCAGCCTCTCGTGCCAACCAATAGGCCACCCCAACGCGCCCAACGGCTTGGCGCGACGTCACGATTCCGGCCACCGTCCCTGTGACCCTCTCCAAGCCGTTGGGCGCGTTGGGGCTGTTATATCCGCGGCTGCGCGGCGCGCACGCACACTGAATGTTTTGCCAGCCATCCGTGCACAACCAATAGGCCACCCCAACGCGCCCAACGGCTTGGCAGCGACGACACGATTCCGGCCACCCGTCCCCGGGACCCGCTCCAAGCCGTTGGGCGCGTTTGGGCTAGCTTATCCGCGTCGTGGGCGTGGGGCCATTAACAAGCCGCGCTCGTTCCAAGAGGTGCTGGCAAGCTGACGCGCGCCCTCTCAGCTTGCCGCGAAACGTCCCGGTGGCGGTGGGCCGAATCCCTGCCCGTCAACCCGCTCCCAAGCCGGGTTGGGCCGCGTTTGGGCTAGCTTAATCCGCGGTCTCGGGCGTGGGGCCTTAACAGGATTCCCCTCGTGGCCCAGGTGTTGGCAGCCCCAACGCGCCCAACGGCTTGGCACTACGTAACGGCGACGGTCCTGATTCCGGCCACCGCTGCCAGGACCCGATTCCAGCGCGTTGGGCGCGTTGGGGCTGCTTATCCGCGGTCTCGGGTGTGGGGCCTTAACAGGATTCCCCTCGTGCAAATGGTGCAGGCAGCCCCAACGAGGCCCAACGGCATTGGCGGCGACGTCACGGCATCGGTGGCCTCTGCCTGTGCTCGCAAGCTGGAGGCCTGGCCGACGTGTCCCTGGTGCGGACCGCTGAGCTTGGGGATTGCGAGGAGAGCTGTACCCCCGCGTG
>JAQIZT010000837.1:5000-7500 GCA_029228515.1 Populus alba x Populus x berolinensis | reverse complement strand
CGATGCCAGCAGTGGGAAAAATCGGCAGCGCGGACAGCCCGGCTGGCTTGCTGAGTTGCCCGCGGGGGGGCTGCCTTCGGGCCCGGGGCAGCGGCAGCGATGCCTGCAGTGGGAATAATCGGCAGCGCGGACAGCCCCGCTGGCGTGCTGTCGTGCCGCGGGGGGGCTGCCTTCGGGCCCGGGGCAGCTGGGCAGCGTTGGCCGCAGTGGGAAAAATCGGACAGCGCGGGACAGCCCCAGCTGGCTTGCTGTCGTTTGCCGCGGGGGGGCTGCCTTCGGGCCCGGGGCAGCGGCAGCGATGACAGCAGTAGGAAAATTGGCCAGCGCGGACAGCCCCCCGCTTGGCTTGCTGTCGTGCCCGCGGGGGGGCTGCTCTTCGGGCCCGGGGCAGCGGCAGCGATGCCAGCAGTGGGGAAAATCGGCAGCGCGGACAGCCCCCGCTGGCTTGCTGTAGTGCCCGCGGGGGGGGATGCCTTCGGGACCGGGGTTGGCAGCGGCAGCGTTGCCAAAGCAGTGGGAAAAAAATCGGCAGCGCGGACAGCCCCGCTGGCTTTGCTGTCGTGCCCCGCGGGGGGGCTGCCTTCGGGCCGGGGGCAGCAGGCAGCTGGATGCCAGCAGTGGGAAAAATTCGGCAGCGCGGACAGGCCCCCGCTGGCTTGCTGTCGTGCCCGCGGGGGGTGGCTTTGCCTTCGGGCCCGGGGCAGCAGGCAGCGATGCCAGCAGTGGGAAAAATCGGACAGCGCGGACAGCCCCCGCTGGCTTGCTGTCGTGCCCGCCGGGGGGGCTGCTTTCGGGCCCGGTGGGCAGCAGGCAGCGATGCCAGCTGTGGGAAAAAATCGGGCAGCGCGGACAGCCCCCGTGGCTTGCTGTCGTGGCCCGCGGGGGGGCTGCCTTCGGGCCAGGAGGCAGCGGCAGGCGATTGCCAGCAGAGGGGAAAATTCGGCAGCGCGGACAGCCCCCGCTGGCCTTTGCAGTCGTGCCCGCGGTTTGGGGGGCTGCCTTCGGGGCCCGGGGCAGCGGCAGCGATGCCAGCAGTGGGAAAAATCGGCAGCGCGGACAGCCCCGACTGGCTTTGCTTGTCGTGCCCCGGCGGGGGGGCTGCCTATCGGCGCCCGGGGCCTAGCTTGGCAGCGATGCCATAGCAGTGGGAAAAATCGGCAGCGCGGACAGCCCCCGCTGGCTTGCTGTCTTGCCCGGCGGGGGGGCTGCCTTCGGGCCCCGGGGCCCCCTGGCGCTCTTGCCTGCCCCCCCCGCGCGTGGGTAGATGGCTAGGCGCTGCTGGGGCCAGCCCGACGTCGCTGGCACGCGCCATGCGCGCTGCCGGTTTTCGTCGCATCCCGCCAAGAAAAACCGTCGTGCTTTCCACATGAAACCAATCCAGTAAAAACTCAGCCATATTTTTGTGAGGCTGCCAGCCGAATTTGGGGTCATTCCGGCCCTGGTTCCTATTTTTGCGTATTTCCATTGATTTTTAATGTGTAGGGAAAATAAAAAAAATACTTCCCGGCCTCGAAAAAAATCTGGGAAAATTTATAAAGTTGGATTGGATTTTTTCCAACATATGTGCAAAATTTCAGCTTCAAAATACCAAGAAATGAATTTTTTAGAGGGGGGGGTTGACAGCTGGGACCTAGTAGTGTCTACCCCTGCCAGAGCTGCAATAACACTTATAGCTCTTTAGGGGGGTTGCCCCCTGGCTGGCCATGGGGCGCTGCTGGCTGGCGCCCATAGGCCTGCCGCGGGGGATTTGTGGGCTGCTGCTATGCTCGGTACTAACGTGGGGAAGGCCTCATGGCCCGAAAGTAACGCCGCCATCGATGACCCGTTTTCCGGCCGGCGAACGACCCGAATTCCAGGCCACCGTCCCTGTGACCCGCTCCCAAGCCGTTGGGCGCGTTGGGCTGCTTATCCGCGGCTGCGGGGCGCGCACGCCCCCACTCTGTTTGCCAAGACGCTCGTCGCCAACCAAATAGGCAGCCCCAACGCGCCCACGGCTTGCGCGACGTCACGATTCCGGCACGTCCTGTGACCAGCTCCAAGCCGTTGGGCGAGTTGGGGCTGCTTTCCGCTGGCTCGGGGCGAGCTACGCACTTGATTTGCCCAGCGCTCGTGTTGCCAACCAATAGGCAGCCCCACGCGCCCAACGCTTGGCGCGAACGTCACAGATTTCCGGCCACGTCCCTCGTGAAGCACCGCTCACAAAGCCGTTGGGCGCGTTGGGGCTGCTTATCCGCTGGCTGCGGGGCTGCGCACGCACTCTTGATTTGCCAGCGCTCGTGCCAACCAATAGGCTGCCCACGCGCCCAACGGTAGGGGGCAGCTGGGCGCGACGTCACGATTGCCGGCCACGTCCCTGCTGACCGCTCCAAGCCGTTGGGGCGCGTTTGGGGTGCTTATCGCGGCTGCAGGCGCGCGCAGCACTCTGATTTGCCAGCGCTCGTGCCAACCAATAGGCAGCCCACAACGCGACCAAACGGCTTCGGCGCGGACCGTCACAGAT
>JAQIZT010000836.1:7500-10000 GCA_029228515.1 Populus alba x Populus x berolinensis | reverse complement strand
TGAGCTGAAATTTTGGCACATATTTTGGGCAAAAATCCACATCCAACTTTAAAAAAATTTTTCCCAGATTTTTTTCGAGGTCGGGAAGGTATTTTTTTTACACTTTCCCCTACCATTAAAAATCAAGGAAATACGCAAAAAATAGGAACCCGCCCGGAACTACACCAAAATTCGGCTGGCAGCCTCACAAAAATACGGCGCTGATTTATACTGAGGAGGTGGTTTCATGTGGAAAGCACGACTTTTACTTGGCGGGATGCGTAGAAAACCTAGGCAGCGCGCATGCGCCGACCGAGCGACGTCGGGGCTGTCCCCAAAGCAGCGCCTAGCCATCTTCCGCGCGGCGGGCAGGGCAAGAGCGGCAGGGGACCCGGGCCCGAAGGCAAGCCTCCCCCGGCGCGGCAAGACAGCAAGCCAGCGGGGGCTGTCCGCAGAGCTGCCCGTGAATTTTTTCCCACTGCTGGGGGTGGGGGGGCCCCGGGCCCGGGGGGGGGGTGGGCGGGGTAGCAAGCCAGGGGGGGCTGTCCGGGGGGGGGATTTTTCCCACTGCTGGCATCGCTGCCGCTGCCCCGAGGGCCCCGAAAGTGCAGCCCGCTCCCGCGGGCACGACAGCAAGCCCGCGGGGGCTGTCCAGCGGCTTCCGATTTTTCCCACCCACTGCTGGCATCGCTGCCGCAGCCACCGGGCCCGAAGTGCAGCCCCCCCGCGGGGCAAGACAGCAAGCCATACAGACGGTGCTTTCCGCGCTGCCAGATTTTTCCCACTGGCTAGTCAGTACGCTGCCCTTGCCCGCGGGCCCGAAGGCACCCCCCACTGCGGGCAAGACATCAAGCCGAGCGCGGGCAGGTCCCGCCGAGCCTGCCGATTTTTCCGCACTGCTGGCATCGCTGCCGCGTGCCCCGGCCCGGAAGACAGCCCCCCCGCGGGCAAGAACAGCAAGCCAGCGGGGTCTGTCGCGCGCTGCCGAGATTTTTTCCCACTGCTGGCATCCGGCTGCCTAGCTGCCGGCCGGCCCGAAGGCAGGCCCCCCCGCGGGCAAGACAGCAAGCACGCGGGGGCTATCTCCGGCGCTTCCGATTTTTCCCACTGCTCGGCATCGCTGACCGCTGCCCGGGCCGTGGAAGGCAGCCCCCCCGCGGGCACAGACAGCAAAGCCATCGGGTTGCTGTCCGCGCTGCCGATTTTCCCACTGCTGGCATCGCTGCCGCTGCCCCGGGCCCGAAGGCAGCCCCCCCGCGGGCACGACAGCAAGCCAGCGGGGGCTGTACGAGGCGCTAGCCGAATTTTCCCACTGCTAGGCATCGCTGCCTCTGCCCCTCCGAGAAGGCAGCCCCCCCCGCGGGCATGACAGCAGAACCAGCTGGGCCTGTTCCGCAGCCTGCCGATTTTCTTTTCATCCCTCTAATCTGGCATCAGCTGCCGGGCTGACGGTCCGGTGCCCGAAGGCAGCCCCCCCGCGTGCACGACAGCAAGCCATCGGGGCAGTCCCGCGCTGCCAGGATTTTTCCCACTGGCTGGCATCGCTGCCGCAAGGGTGCTGAGCCCCTCCCCGCGCGGGGCAGGCGCGCAGGGCGGCCCGAAGGCAGCCCCCCCGCGGGCAAGACAGCAACGCCAGCGGGGGCTGTTCACGCGCTGCCTCGATTATTCCCCACTGCTTAGGCATCGACGTGCACGCTGCCCCGGAGGCCGAATGGCAGCCCCCCACCGCGGGCCAGCGACAGCAATGCCAGCGGGGGCTTGTCCGCGCTAGTGTCCGATTTTTCCCGACTTGCCTTGGCATCGCATAAGCCGCTGCCCCGGGCCCGAAGGCAGCCCCCCCGCTTGGGCACTGACTGCCACAGGCCAGCGGGGGGCTGTCCGCGCTGCCGATTTTTCCCACTGCTGGCCTCGCTGCCTGGCTTGCCCCGGGCCCGTAAGGCATCCCCCCCGGCGGGCACGACAGGACAAGCCAGCGGGGGGCTGTCCCTGCGCTTGCCGATTTTTCCCACTGGACTGCGGCAAACCTCTTGAGAGCTGCCGCTGCCCCGGGGCCCGAAGGCAGCCCCGCCCGCTGGGACACGACAGCAAAGCCATAGCGGGGGCTGTCCGCGCGCTGCGTCCGATATGTTTTCCCACTGCTGGCACATCGCTATGCCAGGCAGAGTGTGCGTAGCCTACTCGCCGCAGCGGGTGCGTCATGTGCAACGAGAGCGCAAGTGGGGGCAAGGCCCGAAGGCAAGCAGACCCCCCTCGCGGGAGTATAAAGATTGTCCAGCCAGCAGGGGCTGTCCCCGCGTCAGCCCGCCCTGTTGACGGCAGCGCGGCAGTGGTGAAAATCATTGCCCGCGCGGAATTCGGCGCGCGCCCAATCCGCCCAAGTGCACCAAGGTAGCCACAAGAAGCCCCAAGGGCCCCAGGCCCTCAAGCCCCAGCGCCCCAGCGCCAAATGCGCAAGACCTTCGGGCCGCAGGGCATGCGGGCGGGCTTGCGCATCGCGGCGCAAGTTAGTGATTTATTATAG
>JAQIZT010000835.1:0-15129 GCA_029228515.1 Populus alba x Populus x berolinensis | reverse complement strand
GGCGCTGCACCGACGATACGAATCCGGCCAGCACCCGCAGCCAATCGCGCCAAAAGAACACCAGCAACGCGGCGGCGGTGGCGACGTGCAGGCCGACGATGAACGCCAGGTACGGGGACTGCGGTGCGGAGACGTCCAAGTCGCGCGCCCATTGGCCGCCGACCAGGGCCGGCACCAATATCGAGTGACCGAGGCTCGACACCGGGAATAGCTCGGTCACGCCCTGCGCGGCGCCGACCAAAAGCGCTTCGACGTAACTCAAGTGCGCACTCACGGACCGATTCCTCCGTTCCTCGGCGGACAACAAACTACGCAGCGTAGCCGGTCGACTCGGCCGATCCGAAGCCCATCCGAACCAGGTTGAGCGGCTGCGCATTTGGCCACACAGGGCCGGTACGGTGGGCGGATGGCCGATAAGTTGCTCGCCGCGGTGCGCATCGTCGACTTGTCCGGCGGCGTCAGCGACACGGTGACTCGCCTGCTCGCCGACCTGGGAGCAGACGTCGTCACAGTGGAACCTCCGGGCGGCAGCCCCGCTCGTCACGACCGGCCCACGCTGGCCGGTGCCAGCATCCCGTTCGCCGTGCACAACGCCAACAAACGCAGCGTGGTGCTGGATTCGCGCGACGACGACGACCGCCGCAGCTTCTTCGAGCTCGTCGGGGGAGCCGACATCGTCGTCGACGCGGCGGATCAGGCCGCCGCGTTCGGCACCTCGGCTGCCGAGTTGGTCGATCGCTACCCGCATCTGGTGGTGCTCTCGATCACCGACTTCGGCGCCACCGGTCCGCGCTCGTCGTGGCGTGCGACCGACCCGGTGCTCTTCGCGATGTCCGGCGCACTGTCGCGGTCCGGACCGACCGTCGGTACCCCGGTGTTGCCGCCCGACGGCATCGCGTCGGCCACCGCCGCCGTGCAGGCGGCCTGGGCGGTGCTCGTCGCCTATTACGACCGACTACGTTGCGGCACAGGCGATTACATCGACTTCTCGCGTTTCGACGCGGTCGTGATGGCGCTCGACCCGGCATTCGGCGCGCATGGGCAGGCCACCGCGGGACAGCGCACCAGCGCGTGGCGGGGCCGGCCGAAAAACCAGGACCCCTACCCGATCTGCCCGTGCCGGGACGGCTACGTCCGGCTCTGCGTGATGGCGCCGCGGCAGTGGCGTGGCCTGCGCCGCTGGCTGGGGGAGCCGGAGGAATTCCAGGACCCCCGCTTCGACACCCTGGGCGCCCGGTTCGCCGCATGGCCGCAGATCAGCGTGCTGGTCGACGCGTTGTTCGCCGACAAGACCATGAAGGAGCTGGTTGCCGAGGGACAGGCGCACGGCGTCCCGATCTCCGCGGTGCTGACGCCGTCGCGGATCTTGGCCTCCGAGCACTTCCAGGCCGTCGGCGCGATCACCAACGCCGAGCTGGTGCCCGGGGTGCACACCGACGTGCCCACCGGATATTTCGTGGTCGACGACGAACGCAGCGGCTTCCGGACTCCCGCTCCGGCCGCCGGAGCCGACGAACCGCGCTGGCTGGCCGACCCGGTGACGGCAGTCCCGTCGGGCGGGTCCGGCGAGTACCCGTTCAAGGACCTCAGAATTCTCGACCTGGGCGTGATCGTCGCCGGGGGCGAGCTGAGCCGGCTCTACGGGGACTTGGGCGCGCAGGTCATCAAGGTCGAAAGCGCCGACTATCCCGACGGGCTGCGGCAGTCGCGAGTCGGCGCGGTGATGAGCGAGTCGTTTGCCTGGACCCACCGCAATCACCTGGCGCTGGGCTTGGACCTGCGCAGCGAGCAGGGCAACGAGATCTTCCGCCGGCTGGTCGCCGAGGCCGACGCGGTGTTCGCCAACTTCAAGCCGGGAACGCTTACCTCGCTTGGGTTTTCATTCGAAACCCTGCGCGAGATCAACCCCCGCATCGTGCTCGCGGGCAGCAGCGCGTTCGGAAACCGGGGGCCGTGGAGCAGGCGCATGGGCTACGGCCCGTTGGTCCGTGCCACCACCGGAGTGACCAGTCTCTGGACGTCCGAGGAAGCTTCCGCCGAAGCTCGTGCCGCCGGGGCCCGGCATGCGTTCTACGACGCGACGACCATCTTTCCCGACCACATCGTGGGGCGGGTCACCGCGATCGCCGCACTGGCCGCCCTGATCCGCCGTGATCGGACCGGCGACCCGGCCCATGTCCACATCTCGCAGGCCGAGGTCGTCGTCAATCAGCTCGACACCCTGTACGTCACCCAGGCCGCACTGGGAGCGGGCGCCGCGGTCTGCGACGACACCAGCGTGCACGCGGTCTACCCGTGCGCCGGCGATGACGAGTGGTGCGTGATCTCGATTCGCTCGGACAGCGAATGGCGCTGTCTCACCGTACTTTTCGAACAATCCCAGCTGGCTGACGATCCGCGCTTCGCGACGGGTCAGGCGCGGACGGCCCATCGCGCGGAGTTGGTGCGGCTGGTCGCCGCGTGGACTCGCACGCGAACCCCGGCACAGGCCGCCGAAGCGCTGCAGGCGGCCGGGATTGCGGCCGGCCCGATGAACCGTCCACCGGACGTCCTCGCGGACCCGCAACTGGTCGAGCGCAAGCTGCTCAGCGACATGGTGCATCCCCTGGTCGAGCGGCCGCTGCCGGCCGAGACCGGGCCGGCGCCGTTCCACCACATCCCGCCGGCCCCACAGCGGCCCGCACCCTTGCCCGGTCAGGACACCCGGGAGCTCTGCCGGAAGCTGCTGGGTATGAGCGCCGAGGAGATCGACCGGCTGATCGCCGATCGGGTGCTGTTCGCGGCCGCCGACAGCACGTAATCACACCGCCGGCGGGGCCCGTGCCGTCGCCACGATAAATTCGTCTGATGCCCGTCGACCCCAAAACACCGGTGCTGATCGGCTATGGCCAGGTCAACCACCGCGACGAGATCGACCCGCAAACACGTTCGGTCGAACCCGTCGACCTGATGGTCGCCGCAGCTCAGATGGCCGCCGACGCGCAGGTTCTGCGGGCAGTGGACTCGGTCCGGGTGGTCAACGTGCTGTCGGCAACCTACCGCGACGCCGGGCTGCTGGTCGGCGAGCGGATCGGCGCACCGAGGTTCACGACGCTGTACAGCCCGGTGGGCGGCAACGTGCCGCAGACACTGCTGAATCAGGCCTGCCTGGACATCCAGCAGGGTCGTGCCGGGATGGTGCTGCTCACCGGCGCCGAAACCTGGCGCACCCGGCGGGGGCTGAAGGCCAAGGGCGGCCGGCTCGAGTGGACGGCTCAGGACGAATCCGTGCCGATGGCACAGGTCAGCGGTGAGGACGTGCCGATGGCCGGCGACGCCGAGCTCAGGATCAGGCTGGACCGGCCGGCCTATGTCTACCCGCTGTTCGAGCAGTCCCTGCGCATCGCGAACGATGAGTCGGTCGAGGAGCATCGCGACCGCATCGGGGAGCTGTGGGCGCGCTTCAATGCCGTCGCGGTCGGCAATCCGCACGCCTGGATCCGAAAACCCGCGACCGCCGCCGAGATCGCGCAGCCCGGCCCGCACAACCGGATGATCAGCTGGCCCTACACGAAGTTGATGAACTCCAACAACATGGTCGATCAGGGCGCCGCGCTGGTCCTGACGTCGGTCGAGCAGGCCGCCCGCCTGCACGTCCCGGAAGAGCGCTGGATCTACCCGCACGCCGGTACCGACGCCTACGACACCCCGTCGATCGCGGAGCGCCACGAACTGCACCGGTCGGCGGCCATCCGAATCGCCGGTGCGCGGGCACTGCAGCTGGCCGGCCTGGGCATCGACGACGTCGACTATGTCGACCTGTACTCGTGCTTTCCGTCCGCCGTTCAGGTGGCGGCCGCCGAGCTCGGATTGAGTACCGACGACCCCGCCCGGCCGCTGACGGTCACCGGTGGCCTGACCTTCGCCGGCGGCCCGTGGAGCAACTACGTGATGCACTCGATTGCCACGGTGGCCGAACTGCTGGTGGCCAATCCCGGAAGACGCGCCCTGATCACCGCCAACGGCGGCTACCTGACCAAGCACAGCTTCGGGGTCTACGGCACCGAGCCACCAGACGAATTCCGTTGGGAGAACGTGCAATCCGTGGTGGACCGGGAACCGATCCGGGAGGCGTTGGTGCAGTGGGAAGGCGTCGGCACGGTCGAAGCGTGGACGACGCCGTTCGATCGCGACGGGCAACCGGAGAAGGCTTTCGTTGCGGTACGCACGCCCGACGGATCCCGGGCGCTGGCGGTGATTGCCGACCCCGACGCGGCGCAGGCAACTGTTCGTGAAGATATCGGTGGCGCCAAGGTGGCCGTCACCGCGGACGGCAACGCCACGCTGCAGTAGCCCGGCGGGGAAAAGACCAGGCCACGGTGCCGTTCACTCAGTAACGGTCGCGCAGCGATAGTGGCGCGCATATTGTCGAATCAGACGTTGGGGGAGGTGAGCCCCAGGTGCACACCCTGGTTACCGACGCCACCGGCACACTCGGGCGGCTGGTTGCACGGCAGCTGATTGCTGCCGGGCATTCGGTTACCGGCATTTCGCAGCACCCCGACGCGCGTCTGGACCCCGCGGTCGAATTCGTCTGCGCATCACTGAACGACCCCATCCTGCAAGAACTGGCCGACCAAGCCGACGCGGTGATCCATCTGGCCCCGGTCGAGCCCGACGCACCCGGCACCGCGGGCATCAACGGTGTGGCGCATGTGACGCACGCGGCCGGACGCGCCGGCGCGCGCCTGCTGTTCGTATCCCAGGCCGCCGGCGCCGCCGACGTCTACCAGCCGGCCGAGGACCTGGTGTCCACGAGCCTGGGGCCAAGCCTGATCATCCGGATCGCACCGCCGGTGGGCCGCCAGCTCGACTGGATGGTGTGCCGCACGGTGGCCACCGTGCTGCGCACGAAGGTGTCCGCGCAACCGATGCGGGTGCTGCACCTCGACGACCTGGTGCGCTTTCTGGTCTTGGCGCTGAACACCGACCGCACCGGCATCGTGGATCTGGCCACTCCGGACACCACCAATGTGGTGACCGCTTGGCGACTGTTGCGCGCCGTAGACCCCAGGTCGCGAACGCATCGGATCCGCGGCTGGCCGCAGCCGATTCCCGAGGTGGATATCGTTGCCGCCCAAGAGGATTGGCAGTTCGAGTTCGGCTGGCCGGCCTTCGATGCGGTCGCCGACACCGCGCGCGGACTCGTCGGCCGCAAACTCGGCGCCGGCGGCGCGACCAGCCACGGCGTGCAAATGGCGCTTCCGGTGGAGGTCTTCCCGCGTCCCGCACCATCCGACGAACTGCACAGTGCCGCGCCCGAGGGCGTCGAGGGCGAGTTCGACGACCGCATCGATCCACGATTTCCGGTATTCGCCACCGACGGCCTCGCCGAGGCGTTGCCCGGGCCGCTGACCCCGATCACCCTGGACGTGCAGTTGAGCGGACTGCGCACCGCCAGCCGGGTGATGGGCCAGGCGCTGACGCTGGGCGGTGTGGTCAACGAGGAATGGGGCAGCAGGGCCATCGCCGTGTTCGGTCACCGCCCCTATGTCGGGGTCTCGGCCAACGTCGTCGCCGCCAACCAGCTGCTCGGCTGGGATGACCAGGCCCTCGTCAAGCGCACGTTGGTCGGTCAGCCGCAGGTCGCAGATGTGCTGCCATTCGGCCAGCCCCGGCTGGCAGCCGGAGCGCTCGGATCGGTCGCCAAGGCGGTCGCCACGATGCGATCGCTGGCCCTGATGCATCATCTCAAGGCCGACACCCGGGCCTACAGCGCCGCCGCGTACGCCGAACATGCCGATGCGACACAACTGAGTCTGTTGCCCGACGCGGGCCTGGGCGTGCGAGTTCGGTTGCTGCGGGACCGCATTCACCAGGGCTGGATTCTCACGGCGCTGTGGTTGATCGACTCCGGTGTCACCGCGGCGGCACTCGAACACACCGCGGCGGGCTCCCGCGTGCCCGGAGTGAACGCGATCATGCAAAGCGACCGCGTCACCGACGTGAGCGCCGAGCTGACCGCCGCGCTGCGTGCCGACCCGCCTCTGCGGGCGATGGCCGCCGAAGGCAACCTCGCCAGCATCCGTGCGCTGTCGCCCCCGACCGCTGCGTTGGTGGATGCCGCGATAGCGCAGATCGGGCACCGCGGGCCCGGAGCGGGCGAGCTCGCCAGCCGAGTCTTCGGCGACGACCCGGCGATGCTGTTGACCGCGGCCGCCGAAGCGGCCGGCGAGCCCACCGAACCAGACCCGCCCGCGACGCTGGTCCAGCGAATCGCCACCAACGCCCGCGTCTCGCGCGAGCTCGCCCACGACACCACCCTGCGGTTCACCCATGAGCTTCGAATGACGTTGCGCGAGCTGGGATCTCGGCGAGTCACGGCCGACCTGATCGACGTCGTCGATGACGTGTATTACCTGACCTGCGATGAACTGGTGACCATGCCGGCCGACGCCCGGCTGCGGATCAAACGCCGCCGCGCCGAACGGGAACGCCTGCAGGCCCAGCACCCGCCGGATGTCATCGACCACGACTGGGTGCCCGTCGAACCGCCGTCAGCCCAGCAGATCAGCGAGCGGTGAGGACGGGTCGGCCCGCTTGTCGGGGTCGTTCCACTCGCGCCGGACTAACTCACCAGATCCCGCAGCGCGAGCGCGTTGCGGACGGCGTGGCCGCCCAGGTCGTTGTTGAAGTACATCCACACGTCCCTGCCCTCGCGGTCCCATGCGACGATCCGGTCCGCCCAGGACCGCAACTCGCCGTCCGGGTAGGAACCGGCGTAGAGCGGTTCCGGGTCCGGGCCATGCATGCGGATGTAGACCAGATCGGTGGTGGCGCGCGGTATGCAAGCCAAACCCGCACCGCTCATCACCACGTACGCGGCGCGGTGGCGTTCCAGCAACTGGTAGACGGCAGGGTCGTCCCAAGACGGGTGGCGCAACTCGACGGCCACCCGGATCGATGCCGGCACGCGATCCAGGAATGAATCCAGTCGCGCCTGAGATGCACTGTCGCGCTGCCATTCTGGATGCACCTGGACCAACAGCACACCGTGACGGTCTCCCAGCAGATGCCAACACCGTTCGAACCGCTCGATCCACGGCTCGGGCGAGCCCAGCCGGCGATAGTGGGTCAATCCACGGTGGGCCTTGACCGACATCGTGAAGCCGGGAGGCAGCTGGTCGCGCCATCGGGTGAACGTCGAATCCTTCGGCCAGCGGTAAAAGCTCGCGTTGAGCTCGACGGTGTCGAAAACCTCCGCGTATCGGGCGAGCCGGCGCGCGGATGCCGTTCCGCGCGGGTAGAGCACCTCGACCCAGTGGTCGTAGGACCACCCCGAAGTGCCGATCCGAACGGTCAACCGGCCATCCTGCTACGCAAGTCCTTATCCAGCGACGCGCGGACGAGCGCGGCGGCCAACCGCGCGTTGGCCCGCGGCGCCAGTGCTCCCAGCTCGGCCGGTTCGGCGGGCAGCCCCAGCGTCTTCGCCGTCCCAGTGGCACGGTCGTCGAAGTACGGACGGACCCACGGCCAAACGTCCTGCACCTCGCGCAGGTAGATGTCGGCGCCGGTATCGCCAATTCCCTTGAATTCCTTTAACATTCGCCTCGCCTGAGCGGCATCGTGATGACTGCGCTGGGCGATTTCACGCAGATCGCCGAAGTACTCGTCATTCACCCGTTGCGCCATCTCGGTGAGCCGGGTCGCCGAACTTTCGTCGTAGCGCACGTAGTGAGCGCGGCCGAACGCGTCGATCATCTTTTGCCGGTCGGCCGCCAGGACCGCCTTGGGCGTGCGCAGGCCCGCCTTGAACAGCTCGCGCGCCCCACGCATCGCGATAGCGGCATCGATGGGCTTGCTGGCAAGCATGCACAACACCAGCAGTTGAAACAGCGGCATCGGTTTATCGCTGATCCGGATTCCCGCCTCATCCGCGTACGTGCTGCCGCCGGCCTCAAGCACGCGCCGCACCAGCTGCTTGGACCTGTCCGACTTGCTCATAGCTCGGCGCGTACCCGCCACGCGCGCCGGCAAACGTTACTTCGGTGGCAGGCTGCACGCGTACCCGACGCCGCGGTCGACCCAACTCGCAAGCTGGCGTTTGGTTTTCACGCCCTCGGCGGCGACCCGCAACCAGCCCCGGGTTTCGCGGCCGGCCATCACCATCGGGCTGACGTGAGGGCGATCGAGCAGCTTGGCGGTGTCCTCCGGCGGCACCCGTACCATCAATCCGCCCTTGCCGCTGGCCGCGACCGCCATATTTCCGCCGACGAGGAAAGCCAGCCCGCCGAACATCGACTTCTCGTCGACACCGCGGTGCCGTGCCAGCAATTCGCGGATCCGGTTGGCGAGTTCCAGGTCGTATGCCATGCGTCGACGCTAGTCGTGCGCACCGACACCCGCGGCCGGGTCAGTCCAGGTCGACCCGAATGGTGAGCAGCTCGCTGCCCATCATGCGCACCACCGCGCTGTTGAGCCGCGGCAGATTGCCCAGCCGCTGCACCGCGTCGTCGTCGGGCAACAGGTGAGCGGTGCCGTTTCGCCACTGACCACCTAGGCGCAGCCGTACACCGGGGTGGGCCTTGATGTTGCGGACGTAGTCCGAGTGCTCGCCGTGTTCGGAGACCATCCAGAACTGGTTGTCCACCACCCGTCCGCCGACGGGGGTGAGGCGAGGCTGCCCGCTCTTGCGGCCAGTCGTTTCGAGCATGGTCACCGGCAATTGCCGACCCACCGGATTGACCACCAACCGTTGAACGCGATGCACTACTTGCCGTTTGAGATCGCCGAGGCCGCTCATACCGCCCATTCTGCAGTACCCGGCAAAACGATTTTGCTGCGCTATCCCGGCCTGGGTCACGAGTCCGCAGAATGCGGGCAGCCGCCCCCTCGCGAGGGCGGCTGCCGCGGTGACTTTTATGCCGGGTAGCGAACGAACGCACCGTTAGGCGTCAGATACACACCCCAGGCCTGCTCGTTCGGGTTCCACACCACCGGAAATTCGCCCGGTACATGGTCAGGCCGCCACCGTTGCGGAGTGCGTGACCGGTTCCAGTGCCTGCGCGACGATCTCCGCGACGTCGGTCATCGGCTTGACGGTCAGCGCCCCGAGCACTTCGGCCGGCACGTCGTCGAGATCCGGCTCGTTTCGCTGCGGGATGAAAACCGTTGACAGACCGGCACGTTGGGCGGCCAGCAGCTTCTGCTTCACACCACCGATCGGCAGCACCCGGCCGTTCAGCGTGACCTCACCGGTCATGCCGACGTCGGAGCGAACCTGACGCCCGGTGGCCATCGACACCAGTGCGGTAACCATCGTGACACCGGCCGACGGGCCGTCCTTGGGCACCGCGCCCGCCGGCACGTGCACGTGAATGCGCCGGTCCAGCGCCGTCGGGTCGACAGCCAATTCGGCCGCATGGGAGCGGACGTAGGACAGCGCGATCTGCGCCGACTCCTTCATCACGTCGCCCAGTTGACCGGTCAGCTGCAACCCGGGCTCACCATCGGTGGCCCCGGCTTCGATATAGAGCACATCGCCGCCCAGGCCGGTGACAGCCAGCCCCGTGGCAACGCCCGGCACCGCGGTGCGTTCGGCCGACTCCGGCGTAAACCGCGGCCGGCCAAGGTAATCCACCAGGTCGGGCTCGTCGATGATCACCGGTTCATCGGCGATCTTGGTCGTCACCTTGCGCAGCGCCTTGGCCAGCAGCCGTTCGAACTGCCGAACCCCCGGCTCGCGGGTGTAATCGGCGGCGATCTTGCGCAGCGCCGCGTCGGTGACGGTGACCTCGTCGCTGGTCAACGCGGCCCGCTCCCGCTGCCGTGGCAGCAGGTACTCGCGGGCGATGGCGACCTTGTCGTCCTCGGTGTAACCGTCGATGGCAACCAGCTCCATGCGGTCCAGCAGTGCCGACGGGATGTTCTCAATCACGTTGGCAGTAGCCAAGAACACGACGTCGGACAGGTCGAGGTCCAGATCCAGGTAGTGGTCGCGGAATGTGTGGTTCTGCGCCGGGTCCAGCACCTCGAGCAGTGCCGCGCTCGGGTCGCCGCGATAATCGGAACCGACCTTGTCGATTTCGTCAAGCAGCACAACGGGATTCATCGAACCCGCCTCGCCGATCGCGCGCACGATCCGGCCGGGCAACGCGCCCACGTAGGTGCGCCGGTGGCCACGGATCTCGGCCTCGTCGCGCACACCGCCCAACGCGACACGCACGAACTTGCGGCCCAGCGCCCTGGCCACGCTCTCACCCAGCGACGTCTTACCGACCCCGGGCGGACCGGCCAGCACCATCACCGCGCCCGAGCCGCGGCCGCCCACAACCTGCAGCCCACGCTGGGCGCGCCGCGAACGCACCGCCAGATATTCGACGATGCGGTCCTTGACGTCGTCCAGCCCGTGATGGTCGGCGTCCAGGATGCCCCGCGCCGCCGCCAGGTCCGTCGAGTCCTCGGTGCGGACGTGCCACGGCAGGTCCAGCACGGTGTCCAGCCAGGTACGAATCCAGCCGCTTTCCGGGCTCTGGTCGCTGGCGCGCTCCAGCTTGCCGACCTCGCGCAGCGCGGCCTCACGGACGTTGTCGGGCAGCTCGGCGGCCTCGACCCGGGCCCGGTAGTCGTCGGACCCGTCGGGCTCGCCCTCACCCAGCTCCTTACGAATCGCGGCCAGCTGTTGGCGCAGCAGGAACTCCTTCTGCGTCTTCTCCATGCCATCGCGGACGTCCTCGGCGATCTTGTCGTTGACCTCGACTTCGGCGAGGTGGTCGCTCGTCCAGTCGATCAGCACGCGCAGCCGCTCGGCGACGTCCACCGTCTCCAGCAGCTGCCGCTTCTGCACGTCGGTCAGATACGACGCGTAGCCCGAGGTGTCGGCCAGCGCCGACGGATCGGTCAGGCTGTTGACGTAGTCGATGATCTGCCAGGCCTCGCGCCGTTGCAGCATGGCCAGCAGCAGCTTCTTGTATTCCGCCGCCAGCGTTTTGATTTCGTCGGTCGCATCGACGTCGTCGACCTCGGTCACCTCGACCCACAACGCCGCGCCGGGCCCGCTGGCTCCCGCGCCGATCTGCGCCCTGCGCTCGCCCCGTACGACGGCGGCGGTTCCGCCACTGCCGGCGATGCGTCCGACCTGGAGAATCTTGGCGATCACACCGTGGGACGGATAACGGTCCTCGAGACGGGGGGCGATCAGCAGTTCACCGGACTCACTGGCCCGCGCCGCGTCGACAGCCACCCGAGCGGCATCGTCCAGCTCGATGGGCACAACCATTCCGGGCAACACGATCGTGTCGGTGACGAACAGCACCGGCACTGATTTAGGTTCAGACATCCATACTCCCAAAGGTTTAGTCTGTTGCGCTCAACCTTTGCCGGATGGTTTTTGTTCCCGACGGTGCCCGGACCGGCGGTGTGACCTGGCTCAATCGGCTTCAGTTAGCCGCAGCGCGCTGGCGCGCCCGGAAGGCCTGAACCTTGACTTTATTGCCGCAGGTGGCCATGCCGCACCAGTGCCGGTTCTTCGCCCGGGAGGAGTCGACGTAGAGCAGCGAGCAATTCGGGTGATCGCACCGCTTGACGTCGTCGATGTCGGGGCCGGCGAGCAGGTCCAGTAAATCCGCGGCCAGGCTCGCGATCAGTTGTGGCGCGGTGCCCCCGCGCGACGTGTCGCCGTTGGGGAGCAGCCGCGGTGTCAGCGCAGGGCGCGAGGCCTGCGTGTTCAACAGGTCGACATCTGCCGGCTCGGGCTCGCGGCCGTCCAGCCGCGCGGTGGCAGTGCGGTAGATCGCTTCGCGCACGGCGATCGCGGTGGCCAGATCGTCGTCGGTGACCTCGATGCCGGCATCCACCAATCCCGCCTGCACAGCCCATTCCGATAGCACCGCAGGCTCGATCAACCGCTCCTCACGAGTGGTGTTGCGGTGTTTCATCGTGCCCGCGAAATTGAGGCAGGCCCGGCCGCATACGAACCCGAATTTCACGTAACCACCTTGGCAGGTTTCAGCCAACCCCGCAACAGCTCGTGCGCACCGGCCTACTCGACTGGTGCCAGCCGCCGCAGCTGCGTGACGTGGGCGGGGGAGAGCTCCTCAAGACTGCGCACGCCCAGCAGCCGCATCGTGCGCAGCACCCCGCTCTCCAGGATGTCGATCGCACGGTTGACCCCCGCCTCGCCACCCGCCATCAGCCCGTAGAGATAGGCACGCCCGACCAGCGTGAACCGTGCGCCCAGCGCGATCGCGGCCACGATGTCGGCGCCCGACATGATGCCGGTGTCCACCAGAACCTCGGTGTCCTTGCCCAGCTCGCGTGCCACCGCCGGCAACAGATGGAAGGGGACCGGGGCCCGATCCAGTTGGCGTCCACCATGATTGGACAACACGACGCCGTCGACGCCGTGCTCCACGGCAGCCCGCGCATCGTCGAGCGTCTGGATACCCTTGACCACGAGCTTGCCCGGCCATTGCTCCTTGATCCAGGCCAGGTCGTCGAAGGTCAGGCTGGGGTCGAACATCGTGCTCAGGTACTCGGCGACGGTGCCCGGCCAGCGATCCAGCGACGCGAACGCCAGTGGCTCGGTGGTCAGCAGGTCGAACCACCACTTCGGGTGCGGCACCGCGTCGAGCACCGTGCGCAGCGTCAGCGACGGCGGGATCGTCATCCCGTTGCGGCTGTCCCGGAACCGGGCCCCGGAGACCGGCACGTCGACGGTGGCCAGCAGGGTGTCGAATCCTGCGTCGGCGGCGCGCTTGACCAGCGCCATCGACCGGTCGCGGTCCTTCCACATATATAGCTGAAACCATTTGCGGCCCTGCGGGACCGCGGCCACCAGGTCTTCGATCGCGCAGGTGCCGAGCGTGGAGAGCGAAAACGGGATGCCGGCCTTGGCCGCCGCCGCTGCTCCGGCGATCTCGCCTTCGGTCTGCATCAACCGGGTGAATCCGGTCGGCGCGATCCCGAACGGCAAGGCGACGGCCTGACCCAGCACGTCCCACCCGGCGGTCACATTGCTGACGTCGCGCAGGATCGTCGGGTGGAATTCGATGTCGCGGAAGGCTTGTCGGGCACGCTCTAGCGACAACTCGTCCTCGGCCGCACCGTCGGTGTAGTCGAATGCCGCCTTGGGGGTTCGGCGTTTGGCGATGCGGCGCAGATCCTCGATCGTGAATGCCGCGCTGAGCCGACGTGTGGTCGCGTTGAACTGAGGCCGCTTGAATTGCAGGAGCGGGGCCAGGTCGCGGGCTTTGGGCATGCGTCGTTTGACGGCCATGTATGTCACCGTAGTCATATGGACTCGGCGGACGATCCCTTCGATCTGACACGTTTCGTTGTCGCACAGGAGCCGGTCTACGGCAGCGTCGTCGAGGAGCTGCGGGACGGACGAAAACGTGGTCACTGGATGTGGTTCGTCTTCCCGCAGCTGCGCGGCCTGGGCAGTAGTCCGACGGCCGTCCACTACGGCATCTCGTCGCTGCAGGAGGCTCGCGCCTATCTCGGGCATGAGGTGCTGGGGCCGCGGCTGCATGAGTGCACCCGGCTGGTCAATCGGGTGCGGGGTCGCTCGATCACGCAGATCTTCGGTACACCTGACGATCTCAAGCTGCGTTCGTCGATGACGTTGTTTGCGCTGGCGACCGACGACCGCCAGGACTTCCTCACGCTGCTCGACATTTACTACCGCGGTGAGCAGGACGCCCTGACGCTGGCCCAGCTAGGCGACTAAGCGGGCCGCAGGATTCGCCAGCCATGCGGCTCGACGGTCACCTCTGCGACGACGTCGCTGGGTGGGGCCGCCGATCCGGCGACCACCTCGGCGCGCGCCGGCCCGAGCTCCGCCAGCACCAGCCGCAGCGGCTCGTCGTCGATATTGAGCGCAACCACCAGCGCATCGTCGCCGCCGCGCGTCTCGTAGACGTAGTGCCGGTTGGCCAGCCGCAACGACGTGGTGGTGGCGGAATGGAGCCAGGGGTGGCGACGGCGCAGTCCAACCAGGAACTGGTGCAGTCGCCACACCTCAGCACCAAAGTCGTCCAATTGCAAAGGGGGAGAACCGAACTCCGGGCGTATCGCGTCGTCGCCGCCGTAGCGTTCTTCTTTGACGGCGCGAAACCCGAACTCGTCGCCGGCGTACACGCTGGGCACACCCCCTATCGTCAACAGCAGCACCAGCGCGTGCGGGAGATGATCGGCGTTCTCCAGCCGGCTGGCGATTCGGGTGACGTCGTGATTGCCGATGAACGTCAGCGGCGCGAAGCTGGCCAGAAACGTGCTGTGGCGCTGCAGTGCCCAGTCCAGCTCGAAGAAGTTGCCGTCGTTGAGGCCACTCCAGATGGCCTTCCACAGTTCGTACTGGGTGGCGGAGTCGAAGGTGGCCGCCTCGACGATCGCGGCATAGTCGCCGTGGATCAGTTCGCCGACGAACCAGGCGTCCGGATGCCGCTCGCGCACCCGCGGTAACGTCGCCGCCCAGAACTGTTGCGGCACTGCATAAGCCGCGTCCAATCGCCAGCCATCGGCGCCGCGCTGCAACCAGTGCGACATCACGTCCGCGACGTAGTCGACGACTTCCGGGTGGTCGTGATTGAGGGTAATCAGCTCGGAATGTCCCTCAAAGGTGTGAAACCGCCCGGGACGACCCCGAAACCAGCGCGCCGCCGTATCGTCGTGCGCCGCATCGAGGTAGCGTCCGAAGTCCACCCCGACATGGTTGAAGACACCGTCGAGCAGCACCCGCAGCCCGCGGGCTCGGGCCTCGGCTATGAGGTAGTCGAAATCGCCGTCGTCGCCGAGCCGAGGGTCAATCCGGTAATGGTCAGTCGTGTCGTAACCGTGTGTGCGCGAGGCAAAGATCGGCCCCAGCGCAACTCCGGAAGCCCCCAGCTCGATGGCGTGATCGAACCACTGCGCAAGCCGCCGCAATCGGTGTTCGCCGGGATCTGCCTGCGCCGACCCCTTGGGCGTGGGAAACGCTCCCACGAAGCCCAAGGGATAGACCTGCCACCAGATCGCGTGCGCTACCCAGGATGCGGTCACCGGCGACGATCAGCCGACGCCGGCCAGTGTTTGCGCGGTCGTGATCGCTTGTGCCACACCAGAAACGATCGCTGCGGCCTTCAAGGCTTCCAGGATCACCTCACGATCCAC
>JAQIZT010000834.1:10000-15138 GCA_029228515.1 Populus alba x Populus x berolinensis | reverse complement strand
CTTCCAAGATAGCGAAAACAACACACTCGGGAGTTATGTTGACTAGGGCAGAGAATTGATATGGACTCGTTGCTGGGCAGCCAGATGATAGGGCCTCATCCTGCCTGCACAAATCCGCGTTACTGCTGCGATTTTTCCGACGTTGCCGATGTTGTAACTGAACAGCCCCTCGTTTCGTCCGCAGCTGCCGATTCCAACACTGCCTGCTGTGTCTGAACAGCCCCTGTTTCGTCAGCGCGTCCCCTTGACGAATTTTCTGCCTGGCCTCGACAGCCCCGCGTCCAGCCCGTGTTCGCAACAAATCTGCGCTGCCGATTTTCCCCGACGGGCCTCCAGCTGGGATCTCCGCGCTGCCGATTTTCCCACTGTTGGCATCGCTTGCCGCTGCCCTAGGCCCCCAGTCTTTTTCGTCACGCCTAGGGAACTATAAACAGTCCAGAATCATCGCCACACCGGCTGCCGATTCTGCGAACTTCTCCCATTTCGTCGGCGCTGCCGATTCCACCACTGCCCGCTGTGTCTGAACAGCCCCACTTCGTCAGCGCATCCCCTTGACGATTTTTCCTGCCTGGCCTGGACAGCCCAGCGTCCAGCCCATGTTCGTCAAAAAATCTGCGCTGCCGATTTTTCCACTAGTTGGCATCGCTCCACTGCCCCAGTGTGTGCCTAGGCCCCAGTCGTTTCCGTCAAGCTGGGACTATAAATCGTCCGGACTCTTCGCCAGCACCGGCTGCCGATTCTGCCGACTTCTCCGATTTCGTCGGCGCTGCCGATTCCAACACTGCCTGCTGTGTCTGAACAGCCCCTGTTTCGTCATGCGTGTCCCCTTGACGAATTTTCCTGCCTGGCCTAGACAGCCCAGCGTCCAGCCCATGTTCGTCAACAAATCTGCGCTGCCGATTTTCCCCGACGCCTCCAGCTGCCGCTGCCGATTTTTCCCACTGTTGGCATCGTTGCATAGGCCCCCAGTCTTTTTCGTCACGCCTAGGACTATAAACAGTCCAGACTCATCGCCAGCACCGGCTGCCGATTCTGCCGATTTCGTCGGCGCTGCCGATTCCAGCACTGCCTGCTGTGTCTGAACAGCCCCTGCTTCGTCAGCGCATCCCCTTGACGATTTTTTTCCTGCCTGGCCTGGACAGCCCAGCGTCCAGCCCCAATGTTCGTCAAAAAATCTGCGCTGCCGATTTTTCCCACTGTTGGCATAGCTGCCACTGCCCCAGTGTGTGCCTAGGCCCCCAGTCGTTTCCGTCAAGCCTGGGACTATAAGTCGTCCGGACTCATACGCCAGCACCGGCTGCCGATTCTGCCGACTTCGCCGATTTCGTCGGCGCTGCCGATTCCAACACTGCCCGCTGTGTCTGAACAGCCCCTGTTTCGTCAGCGCGTCCCCTTGACAAATTTTCCTGCCTGGCCTAGACAGCCCAGCGTCCAGCCCGTGTTCGTCAACAAATCTGCGCTGCATCTCCGCGCTGCCGATTTTTCCCACTGTTGGCATCGCTGCCCCTGCCTAGGCCCCCAGTCGTTTTCGTCACGCCTAGGACTATAAATCGTCCGGACTCATCGCCAGCACCGGCAGCCGATTCTGCCGATTTCGTCGGCGCTGCCGATTCCAGCACTGCCTGCTGTGTCCGAACAGCCCCTGTTTCGTCGGCGCATCCCCTCGACGAATTTTCCTGCCTGGCCTGGACAGCCCAGCGTCCAGCCCGTGTTCGTCAAGCAATCTGCGCCTCCGATCTTCCCCGACGGGCCTGCTGCTTGCACAAATCTGCGCTGCCGATCTTCCCCTTTGGTGGCATGGCAGCCACTGCCCCGATGTCTAGACCAACAGTCTTTCTTTTCAAGCCTTGGACTATCCAGTCCCGAGATCCGGGGAGCGCTGCCCGATCCCATCCCATCCCAGCCTCCTCGACGCCGTGCCCCTAGAGGGGGGGGGGGGACGAATCGAGCGACATGGGGCTGAATCTCAGTGGATCGTGGCAGCAAGGCCACTCTGCCACTTACAATACCCCGTCGCGTATTTAAGTCGTCTGCAAAGGATTCTACCCGCCGCTCGGTGGGAATTGTACTTCAAAGGCGTGCCTGACGGGCTTAGCTTATCCGCCGCGAGGGCTTGGCCAACAGGCACGTGCCTCCGGGGCCAAGAGGCCCCTATCTGCATGGTCGGCAATCGGACGGCGGGCGCACTGCGTCGCATCCTAGCTCCGGATTCAGACTTATAGGCGTGTCAGATCATAATCCAACGGTCACTGGTAGCTTTCGCGCCACATGCTTATTTCAACCAAGCGCGATGACCAATTTGTGTCGAATCAAACGTTCCCTCTCATAATGTACTACGGGTTGGATTATCTATTGCGACACCTGTCATCATGTAGGGTAAAACGAACGTCCTGACCTCACGACGGTCTAACTGCCAGCTCACGTTCCCTATTGGTGGGTGAACAATTCCAACACTTGGGTGAATTCTGCTTTCACAATGATAGGAAGGGGAGCCGAGCATAGCGAAGGATCAATAAAGACAACGTCGCTATGAAACGCTTGTCTGCCACAAGCCAGTTATCCCTTGTGGTAACTTTTCTGACACCTTCTAGCTTTTCAAATTCCGAAGGTCTAAAGGATCGAATTAGGCCACGCTTTCACGGTTTCGTATTCGTACTGGAAAAATCAAGAATCAAACGAGCTTTTTAAACCCTTTTGTTCCACACGAGATTTCTGTTCTCCGTTGAGTGACTTCATCTTAGGAACATCCTGCGTTATCTTTTTAACACGATGTGCCGCCCCACACTAGCCGAATACTCCACACCTTGACAATGTCTTCCGAACGCCCGGGTGAATTCGGTCCCCGCACGAGAGCGGCCTTGGGTCCAAAAAGAGGGCAGCGCACCCGCCTCCAAGAATTCACGGAATAAAGTAAAATAAACGTTTAAAAGTAGTGGTATTTCACCTTCGCCGAAGCTTCCCGACTTATCCTACACACGCTCTCAAGTTCATTTCACAGAAGTCGGACTTAGAGTCAAGCTCAACAGGTGTCTCTCATTGTCCACCGCTGAATTTCCGCCAAGAAGGAAGAGCCCCGTTCCCTTGGCTGTGGTTTCGCTGGATCGTAGACAGGGACAGTGGGAATCTCGTTAATCCATTCATGCGCGTCACTAATTAGATGACTGAGGCATTTGGCATACCTTAAGAGATGGTCATTAGTTTACTCCCGCCGTTTTACCCGCTCACAGCTTTGGTTGAATTTGCTTCACTTTGACATTCCGTAATGAAGGCAGCTGGGCAGTAAATCCATTCATTGCGTGAGCTATCCGCAGGGTGAACCTATCGCAATGCTTTGTTTTAATTAAACAGATCGGATTACCGCCTTGTCCGATTAACCAGTTACTGAGTCAATGACTGTTCGACGCCCGGGGAAGGCCCCCGAAGGGGCCGTTCCCCAGTCGTTCGTCCCCACGCCGGCATCGCGACGACACCGCTCTCGCGCGCGGGAGCAGCTTCGAGCAGAATCCCACCGACAGCCGCGTACGGTGGTTCTGGACTTGGGTTCACAACCCCGAGCCCAGCCCTCAAGAGCCAATCGCTTTATCCCCCGAAGGTTACGGATCCATTTTTGCCTGACTTCCCTTGCCTACATTGTTCCATCGACCCAAGAGGCTTTTCACCATGGAGACCTGATGCGGTTATGAGATACGACGCTGTGCCTATGGAGGCACTCGGGAATCCCTCCGGATTTTCAAGGGCCGGCCGGGGTGCGCACCTGGACTTACCACAGCTACGTGCGGGTGCCTCTTCCAGCCGCTGGATCGCCTACCTCCGACTAATGTCGTTTCCAGGGTGGGCGGGCTGTTATTTTTAAAAAAAAAACAGAAAAGATTAACGCTTCCCGGAGGCCCCCAGCCGACAGTCTCCGGACTCCCTAACGTTTGCCGTGCAGCGCCGCCACGTCCGCGGTTCAGGAAGTTTTAACCCTCTGAATTCCCTTTCGAAGCTCAGCGCAATGCGAACTGCGCTGTCGGACGGGCCTTCTTCCCCTTCTCATAGTGATCGACTAACCCATGTGCGAAGTTGCGCCGTTCACATGGAACCTGTTACCCTCTCTTTTTCGGCCTTGCAAAGTTCTCATTTGAAATATTTGCTACTACCACCGAGAATCTGCACACGACGGCCGCTCCGCCCGGGCTCGCGCACCCGGGTTTTGCAGCGAACCTAGCCAATGCGCCCTCAACCTACTCATCGGGGCCTGGCGCTTGGCCCCGACGGGCCGGGTATGAGGTCGCTGCTGCTTCAGCGCCATCCCATTATTCGGGCTAGTTGATTCGGCCAGGTGAGTTGTTTACACCACCCCTTCCCCATTAGGCGGGATTTCGACTATCGCATGACCACCGGTCCTGCTGTTCTTAAGTTCGACCAAGCACCCTTTGTGGGTTCTAGGTTTAGCGCGCAGTTGGAGCACGCGTAACCCGGCTTCCGTATCATCCCGCATCGCAATGTTCTGCTTACGCAAAAATTGGCCCACTTACGTGGAGCTCTCGATTCCGTGGCAGCAGACTCAACGAAAGCAAGCCGCGCCGTCCTACCTATTTATATTCGATTTCCAATTAGAAATTTGTGGTGGAAAGTTTGAAGAATATGGGTCGAGGGAGCGTTGCGCCTCATACGCGTATTGCCTCTAATCATTGGCTTTACCCCGATAGAACATCGAGCCACACGAGCTCCAGCTATCTCTGAGGGAGAACTTCGGAGGGAACCATCTACTAGACGGTTCGATTAGTCTTTTCCGCCCCTATACCCCAAGTCAGTACGAACGATTTGCACGTCAGGTATCGCTGTCGGGCCTGCTCCCACCACCAGAGTTTCCTCTGGCTTCGCGCCCGCTCGAGGCATAGTTCACACCATCTTTCGTGTCCCTCGACATAAAAGGCATGCTCTCACTCGAACCCTTCTACGAGAAGATCAAGGTCGGCTCGGCGGTGCAACCCTCGAGGGGATCGACCGCCAGTCAGCTTCCTTGCGCCTTAGCGGGATTAACTTTCCCCCCGGGCCCCCCCGTTGACTCCGCACACATGTCATACTCCTTGGTCCCGTGTTTCAAGACGGTGACGAATGGGGAGCCCACAGGCCGATGCCCGGAGCGCGCTATG
>JAQIZT010000834.1:0-5000 GCA_029228515.1 Populus alba x Populus x berolinensis | reverse complement strand
GGGCTGCCTATTGGTTGGCACGAGCGCTGGCAAATCAGAGTGCGTGCGCGCCCGCAGCCGCGGATAAGCAGCCCCAACGCGCCCAACGGCTTGGAGCGGGTCACAGGGACGGTGGCCGGAATCGTGACGTCGCGCCAAGCCGTTGGGCGCGTTGGGGCTGCCTATTGGTTGGCACGAGCGCTGGCAAATCAGAGTGCGTGCGCGCCCGCAGCCGCGGATAAGCAGCCCCAACGCGCCCAACGGCTTGGAGCGGGTCACAGGGACGGTGGCCGGAATCGGGTCGTCGCCGGCCGGAAAACGGGTCATCGATGGCGGCGTTACTTCGGGCCATGAGGCCCCCCACGTTAGTCCGAGCATAGCAGCAGCCCACAAATCCCCCGCGGCAGGCCTATGGGCGCCAGCCAGCGCGCCCCATGGCCAGCCAGGGGGCACCCCCCTAAAGAGCTATAAGTGTTATTGCAGCTCTGGCAGGGGTAGACACTACTAGGTCCCAGCTGTCACCCCCCCTCTAAAAAATTCATTTCTTGGTATTTTGAGCTGAAATTTTGCACATATGTTGGAAAAAATCCAATCCAACTTTATAAATTTTCCCAGATTTTTTCGAGGTCGGGAAGTATTTTTTTTTATTTTCCTACCATTAAAAATCAAGGAAATACGCAAAAATAGGAACCGGCCCGGAATGACCCCAAATTCGGCTGGCAGCCTCACAAAAATATGGCTGATTTTACTGGATTGGTTTCATGTGGAAAGCACGACGTTTTCTTGGCGGGATGCGAGAAAACCGGCAGCGCGCATGCGCGGCCAGCGACGTCGGGCTGGCCCCAGCAGCGCCTAGCCTCTCCCGCGCGGGGGGCAGGCAAGAGCGCAGGGGCCCCGGGCCCGAAGGCAGCCCCCCCGCGGGCAAGACAGCAAGCCAGCGGGGGCTGTCCGCGCTGCCGATTTTTCCCACTGCTGGCATCGCTGCCGCTGCCCCGGGCCCGAAGGCAGCCCCCCGCGGGCACGACAGCAAGCCAGCGGGGGCTGTCCGCGCTGCCGATTTTTCCCACTGCTGGCATCGCTGCCGCTGCCCCGGGCCCGAAGGCAGCCCCCCGCGGGCACGACAGCAAGCCAGCGGGGGCTGTCCGCGCTGCCGATTTTTCCCACTGCTGGCATCGCTGCCGCTGCCCCGGGCCCGAAGGCAGCCCCCCCGCGGGCACGACAGCAAGCCAGCGGGGGCTGTCCGCGCTGCCGATTTTTCCCACTGCTGGCATCGCTGCCGCTGCCCCGGGCCCGAAGGCAGCCCCCCCGCGGGCACGACAGCAAGCCAGCGGGGGCTGTCCGCGCTGCCGATTTTTCCCACTGCTGGCATCGCTGCCGCTGCCCCGGGCCCGAAGGCAGCCCCCCCGCGGGCACGACAGCAAGCCAGCGGGGGCTGTCCGCGCTGCCGATTTTTCCCACTGCTGGCATCGCTGCCGCTGCCCCGGGCCCGAAGGCAGCCCCCCGCGGGCACGACAGCAAGCCAGCGGGGGCTGTCCGCGCTGCCGATTTTTCCCACTGCTGGCATCGCTGCCGCTGCCCCGGGCCCGAAGGCAGCCCCCCCGCGGGCACGACAGCAAGCCAGCGGGGGCTGTCCGCGCTGCCGATTTTTCCCACTGCTGGCATCGCTGCCGCTGCCCCGGGCCCGAAGGCAGCCCCCCCGCGGGCACGACAGCAAGCCAGCGGGGGCTGTCCGCGCTGCCGATTTTTCCCACTGCTGGCATCGCTGCCGCTGCCCCGGGCCCGAAGGCAGCCCCCGCGGGCACGACAGCAAGCCAGCGGGGCTGTCCGCGCTGCCGATTTTTCCCACTGCTGGCATCGCTGCCGCTGCCCCGGGCCCGAAGGCAGCCCCCCCGCGGCACGACAGCAAGCCAGCGGGGGCTGTCCGCGCTGCCGATTTTTCCCACTGCTGGCATCGCTGCCGCTGCCCCGGGCCCGAAGGCAGCCCCCCCGCGGGCACGACAGCAAGCCAGCGGGGGCTGTCCGCGCTGCCGATTTTTCCCACTGCTGGCATCGCTGCCGCTGCCCCGGGCCCGAAGGCAGCCCCCCGCGGGCACGACAGCAAGCCAGCGGGGGCTGTCCGCGCTGCCGATTTTTCCCACTGCTGGCATCGCTGCCGCTGCCCCGGGCCCGAAGGCAGCCCCCCCGCGGGCACGACAGCAAGCCAGCGGGGGCTGTCCGCGCTGCCGATTTTTCCCACTGCTGGCATCGCTGCCGCTGCCCCGGGCCCGAAGGCAGCCCCCCCGCGGGCACGACAGCAAGCCAGCGGGGGCTGTCCGCGCTGCCGATTTTTCCCACTGCTGGCATCGCTGCCGCTGCCCCGGGCCCGAAGGCAGCCCCCCCGCGGGCACGACAGCAAGCCAGCGGGGGCTGTCCGCGCTGCCGATTTTTCCCACTGCTGGCATCGCTGCCGCTGCCCCGGGCCCGAAGGCAGCCCCCCCGCGGGCACGACAGCAAGCCAGAGGGGGCTGTCCGCGCTGCCGATTTTTCCCACTGCTGGCATCGCTGCCGCAGAGTGTGCGTAGCCTCTCCCGCGCGGGGGGCAGGCAAGAGCGCAGGGGGGCAAGGCCCGAAGGCAGCCCCCCCGCGGGTAAGATAGCCAGCCAGCAGGGGCTGTCCCCGCGTCAGCCCCCGTTGCGCAGCGCGGCATGGAAATCATTGCCGCGCGCGCGCGCGCCCAATCGCCCAAGAGCCCAAGGGCCCCCAAGGGCCCCAGGCCCTCAGGCCCAGCGCCCCAGCGCCAAGCGCAGACGCGGGCGCGGGCTGCGGGCGGGGCGCGCGCGTGTGATTTTTATAGGGCGGTGGTCGGAATCGGGTCGTCGCCGGCCGGAAAACGGGTCATCGATGGCGGCGTTACTTCGGGCCGTGAGGCCCCCCACGTGTGTAGCAGCAGCTCGCAAATCCCCCGCGGCAGGCCTATGGGCGCCAGCCAGCGCGCCCCATGGCCAGTCGGGGGGCACCCCCTAAAGAGCTATAAGTGTTATTGCAGCTCTGGCAGGGGCAGACACTACTAGGTCCCAGCTGTCACCCCCCCTCTAAAAAATTCATTTCTTGGTATTTTGAGCTGAAATTTTGCACATAGGTTGGCAAAAATCCAATCCACCTTTATAAATTTTCCCAGATTTTTTCGAGGTCGGGAAGTATTTTTTTTTATTTTCCTACCATTAAAAATCAAGGAAATACGCAAAAATAGGAACCGGCCCGGAATGACCCCAAATTCGGCTGGCAGCCTCACAAAAATATGGCTGATTTTACTGGATTGATTTCACGTGGAAAGCATGACGTTTTCTTGGCGGGATGCGGGAAAACCGGCAGCGCGCATGCCGCGGCCACCGGAGGAGCCCCGGGAAAACTCTTGCTTTCACGGTCTTGGCCTCCCCTCACCACCATGGCCGGCCTCTAATCCCCCCCATCAGCAGTTGTGGCCGATAGGGCAGTGATTTGAACGACGCCGCCGGGTAATCGCACCCGGCCGACGCGGGGAGGAAGAGATCTCTTCTTCCAAGATAGCGAACAACACATCGGGAGTTATGTTGATAGGGCAGAGAATTGAATGACTCGTTGCGGGCAGCCAGCTGATAGGGCCTCCAGCTGCACAAATCCGCGCTGCCGATTTTTCCGACGTTGCCGATTTGTCTGAACAGCCCCTCGTTCGTCCGCGCTGCCGATTCCAACACTGCCTGCTGTGTCTGAACAGCCCCTGTTTCGTCAGCGCGTCCCCTTGACGAATTTTCCTGCCTGGCCTCGACAGCCCAGCGTCCAGCCCGTGTTCGTCAACAAATCTGCGCTGCCGATTTTCCCCGACGGGCCTCCAGCTGCGGATCTCCGCGCTGCCGATTTTTCCCACTGTTGGCATCGCTGCCGCTGCCTAGGCCCCCAGTCTTTTTCGTCACGCCTAGGACTATAAACAGTCCAGACTCATCGCCAGCACCGGCTGCCGATTCTGCCGACTTCTCCAATTTCGTCGGCGCTGCCGATTCCAACACTGCCCGCTGTGTCTGAACAGCCCCTGCTTCGTCAGCGCATCCCCTTGACGATTTTTCCTGCCTGGCCTGGACAGCCCAGCGTCCAGCCCATGTTCGTCAAAAAATCTGCGCTGCCGATTTTTCCCACTGTTGGCATAGCTGCCACTGCCCCAGTGTGTGTCTAGGCCCCCAGTCGTTTCCGTCAAGCCTGGGACTATAAATCGTCCGGACTCATCGCCAGCACCGGCTGCCGATTCTGCCGACTTCTCCGATTTCGTCGGCGCTGCCGATTCCAACACTGCCTGCTGTGTCTGAACAGCCCCTGTTTCGTCAGCGCGTCCCCTTGACGAATTTTCCTGCCTGGCCTCGACAGCCCAGCGTCCAGCCCGTGTTCGTCAACAAATCTGCGCTGCCGATTTTCCCCGACGGGCCTCCAGCTGCGGATCTCCGCGCTGCCGATTTTTCCCACTGTTGGCATCGCTGCCGCTGCCTAGGCCCCCAGTCTTTTTCGTCACGCCTAGGACTATAAACAGTCCAGACTCATCGCCAGCACCGGCTGCCGATTCTGCCGATTTCGTCGGCGCTGCCGATTCCAGCACTGCCTGCTGTGTCTGAACAGCCCCTGCTTCGTCAGCGCATCCCCTTGACGATTTTTCCTGCCTGGCCTGGACAGCCCAGCGTCCAGCCCATGTTCGTCAAAAAATCTGCGCTGCCGATTTTTCCCACTGTTGGCATAGCTGCCACTGCCCCAGTGTGTGTCTAGGCCCCCAGTCGTTTCCGTCAAGCCTGGGACTATAAATCGTCCGGACTCATCGCCAGCACCGGCTGCCGATTCTGCCGACTTCTCCGATTTCGTCGGCGCTGCCGATTCCAACACTGCCTGCTGTGTCTGAACAGCCCCTGTTTCGTCAGCGCGTCCCCTTGACGAATTTTCCTGCCTGGCCTAGACAGCCCAGCGTCCAGCCCGTGTTCGTCAACAAATCTGCGCTGCCGATTTTCCCCGACGGGCCTCCAGCTGCG
>JAQIZT010000833.1:0-15159 GCA_029228515.1 Populus alba x Populus x berolinensis | reverse complement strand
GGCCGCGGGGTCGGCCTCGCAGATGCCTGCGAACCAGGTGATCTCACTGGTCAACGGGCCTGTCCCGGACGGCTACCCGATCGTCAACTACGAGTACGCGGTCGTCTACGCCAAACAGAAGGATCCTGCGGTGGCACAGACCATGCAGGCTTTCCTGTCCTGGGTGGTCACTGACGGCAGCAAACCCAACTTCCTGGACGCGGTGCACATTTACCTTCGGCCGCTGCCGGATTCGGTCCAGAAGCTGTCCATGGCCCAGATCTCCAAGATCACCGCTAGCTGAATTCGTCTCAGGCGTTCAGCGCGGCGCGGGCACAAGCGTGGGTGCGCTGGGCATACCCGCCTCCGAACAGCACGACGTGCGCCAGCAGCGCAAAAAGCTGGTGCAGGCCGACGCGGTCGCGCCAACCTGGTTGCAGCGGTCGCACCTGCTCATACCCCGCGATGATGGCGTCGTAGTGCGGACAGCCGAACAGCGCGAGCATCGCCAGGTCGCTCTCGCGATGCCCGGCGTGCGCGGCCGGGTCGATCAGGACCACGCCGTCCGGTGTCCACATCACGTTGCCGCCCCACAGATCGCCGTGCAAACGGGCGGGCCGGTCGCCGTCTTCGAAATCGCCCGCACGGCAACGCCTCATGACGGCCTCGGTCGCGGTCCGGGCCGACGCATCGAGCCCGCCCGCGGCGAGCTCGAGCATCGGCGCCAACCGCTCTTCGGCGTAGAAGTCGCCCCAGCTTTGATGGCGGCGCAGCGACATCGGCAATGGCTGCGACAGCGGCCCGAAGAAGCCCGGCCCATCCCAGCCGTCCGGACCGGCGCCAAACGCCGGAGCACTCGCGTCGTGCGTGACGGCCAATTGGCCGCCGAAGGTATGTGCGGCCTTCGGATCCGGACTCACTGCTTCGAGGCGCCGTAAGGTCAGGCTCGTTGCGTCAACCGCCACGATCGGCGCACAGGGCACGCCGCCGCCGACCGCCGCAAGCCATCGCAGTCCCGCGGCTTCCCACGCGAAGTAGCCGGAGGGGGCGCCGGCGTGCTGTTTGACGAAGTCGGTCAGGGTATCAGGCAGTCGTCGCGTGAGCGGCGTGCACGTCGTCGGCCGGGCGCGCTTCGGTCTGCTCCTTGGCCCAGCGGTAGTCGGGCTTGCCGGCGGGCGAACGCTTCACCTCGTCGACGAGCCAAAGACTGCGTGGCACTTTGTATCCCGCGATCTCGGAGCGCACGAAGCTATCCAGTTCGGACAGCGCCGGACGGGTCCCCGGCCGCGCCTGCACGACGGCAGCCACGTGCTGGCCGTAGCGGGGGTCGGGCACGCCGACCACCAGGGCGTCGAAGACGTCGGGGTGTCCCTTCAGCGCGGCTTCGACCTCTTCGGGATAGATCTTCTCGCCACCGCTGTTGATCGACACCGAGCCGCGGCCCAGCATCGTGACCGTGCCGTCCTCCTCGACGGTCGCGTAGTCACCGGGGATGGCGTAACGCACGCCGTTGATGGTCTTGAACGTCTCGGCGGTCTTCTTCTCGTCCTTGTAGTAGCCGACGGGAATGTTGCCCTTCTTGGCAATGAATCCACGGACTCCCGAGCCAGGCTGGACCTCGTTGCCGTCGTCGTCGAGGACGACGGTGCGATGGTCGATCGTGACCCGCGGGCCGCCGCTGTGCGGGGCGTCCTTGGCGACGACGCTGGTGCCGCCGAAGCCGGTCTCCGAGGAGCCGATCGAGTCGGTGATGACGCGGTTGGGCAGCAGCTCGAGGAATTTCTCCTTGATGCTCGGGGAGAACAGCGCGGCGGTGGAGGCGAGCAGGAACAGCGAGGACAGGTCGTACTGGTTGCCCTTGTCCTGGTGCGCCAGCAGCGCGTCCAGCAATGGCCGCGCCATCGCGTCGCCGGTAAAGAACAGCAGGTTGACCTTGTGGTCGTGAATCGTGCGCCACACTTCCTCGGCGTTGAATTCCGGTGCGAGGACGGTGGTTTGACCCGAGAAGATCGACATCCAGGTCGCCGACTGGGTGGCGCCGTGGATCATCGGCGGAATCGGGTGGCGGACCATCGGCGGGTTCGCCGCGGCGGCCTTGGCCAGGTCGTACTCATCCTCGACGAATTCTCCTGTGGCGAAGTCGGTTCCACCGAACAGCACGCGGTAGATGTCCTCGTGGCGCCACATCACGCCCTTCGGGAATCCGGTGGTGCCGCCGGTGTAGAGCAGGTAGATGTCGTCGGCGCTGCGTTCGCCGAAGTCGCGCTCGGGTGAACTGTTCGCGATCGCGGAGTGGAACTCGACGCCGCCGTAGCGCTGGAAAGCGTTGTCTGGAACATCCGAGCCGTCCTCCACGACCAGGATCGTCTTGACGTTGGGAGTCTCGGGCAGCACGTTGGCCACGCGGTCGGAGTACTGGCGTTCGTGGACCAGCGCGACCATGTCGGAGTTGTCGAACAGGTAGCGAAGCTCCCCCTCGACGTAGCGGTAGTTGACGTTGACCAGGATGGCGCCGGCCTTGATGATGCCGAGCATCGCGATGACGATCTCGATGCGGTTGCGGCAGTACAGCCCGACCTTGTCGTCCTTCTTCACACCCTGCTCGATCAGGTAGTGCGCCAGGCGGTTGGCCTTCTCCTCCAGTTCGGCGTAGGTCAGCTTTTCATCGCCGCAGATGAGGGCTACACGGTCAGGCACGGCGTCGATGGCGTGCTCGGCAAGATCGGCAATATTCAGGGCCACGGCCACCAAATTAGAACGTGTTACATTTCTTGACAAGTTCGCCCCCACCGACGACGGAAAGGCAGTAGCCGTGGCTCAGGATAATGGGCAAGCGCCAGCAAACGAACCAACGGGACCGGACGCGATCGTTGAGCAGCGCGGTCACACGCTCATCGTCACCCTGAATCGACCACACGCCCGCAACGCGCTGAGCACCGAAATGATGGAAATCATGGTGCAGGCCTGGGACCGCGTCGACAACGACGACGACATCCGGTGCTGCATCCTGACCGGGGCCGGTGGCTACTTCTGCGCCGGCATGGATCTGAAGGCAGCAACCAAAAAACCGCCGGGCGAGTCGTTCAAAGACGGCAGCTACGACCCGTCACGCATCGATGCCCTGCTCAAAGGTCGTCGGCTGACCAAACCACTGATCGCGGCCGTCGAAGGCCCCGCGATCGCCGGTGGCACCGAGATCCTGCAGGGCACCGACATCCGCATCGCGGGCGAGAGCGCCAAGTTCGGCATCTCCGAGGCCAAGTGGAGCCTGTACCCGATGGGCGGCTCGGCCGTCCGGCTGGTACGCCAGATCCCCTACACCGTCGCCTGTGACCTGCTGCTGACCGGCCGGCACATCACCGCCGCCGAAGCCAAGGAGATCGGCCTGATCGGCCATCTGGTGCCGGACGGCCAGGCGCTGACCAAGGCCCTCGAGATCGCCGAGCTGATCGAGAACAACGGCCCGCTGGCCGTGCAGGCGATCCTGCGGGCCATCCGCGAGACGGAGGGCATGCACGAGAACGACGCGTTCAAGATCGACACCCAGATCGGCATCAAGGTGTTCTTGTCCGACGACGCCAAGGAAGGCCCGCGGGCATTCGCCGAAAAGCGCAAGCCCAACTTCCAGAACAAGTAGCGCTTTTGCGCCGAGCGTGCTCTCACTGCGATATTTCGGCTGTTTTTTCGCAGTGACAGCACGTTCGGCGCATGTGTCGGTGGTCGACGACACACTGCCTCCGTGAGAGAGCCATTCATCGGCAGCGAGGCCGTCAAGTCAGGTGCCCTGACGGCCTATCAGCTGCGTAGCCGATTCGTCGCCATCCATCCCGACGTCTATGTCCCATCCGGTACTGACCTCACCGCGACGATGCGAGCCCGAGCAGCCTGGCTATGGTCACGGCGTCGCGGCGTCGTCGCCGGACAATCCGCCGCGGCACTGCACGGTGCAAAGTGGGTCGACCAGCGGGCGCCGGCTCAGTTGCTGTATCAACACCGTCGGCCGCCGCCGGGAATTCGCACGTGGTTGGATCGCGTCGCCGACGACGAGATACAGCTGGTCGGCGGCATGTCGGCGACGACGCCGGCGCGAACTGCCTTCGACCTCGCCTGTCGCAATCCCCTCGGGAAAGCCGTCGCCGCCATCGACGCTTTGGCGAATGCCACCAGGCTCGATGTCGCCGACGTCGAGCTAATCGCCGAACGCTACAAAGGGCATCGAAATGTCCGGCGCGCCAGGCAAACTCTCAAGCTGGTCGACGCCGGCGCGGAGTCACCGCGCGAGACGTGGGTGCGGCTGCTGCTCGTCGGGGCCGGATATCCACGGCCACAGACCCAGATTCCGGTCTACGGCCAATACGGTGAGCTCGTCGCGGTGCTCGATATGGGTTGGGAGAACATCAAACTCGCGGTGGAGTACGAAGGCGATCATCACCGGACCGACCGACGGCAATTCAATCGGGACATCGCGCGCTACGAGGCAGTGACCACCGATCTCGGTTGGGTCGTCGTCCGTGTTACCGCCGAAGACGTGCCGGGCGGCATTCTGCGCCGAGTAGCAGCGGCCTGGTCCCGCCGAACGTGCTCTCAGCGCGAGAAAATCGCCTAAACCCCGCCGTCAGAGCACGTTCGGCGAAGTGCGCCGCCGTCAGAGCACGTTCGGCGAAGTGCGCCGCCGCCGTCAGAGCACGTTCGGCGAAGAGGTGGGGA
This sequence comes from Populus alba x Populus x berolinensis, assembly GCA_029228515.1. Taxonomy (NCBI): domain Eukaryota; kingdom Viridiplantae; phylum Streptophyta; class Magnoliopsida; order Malpighiales; family Salicaceae; genus Populus; species Populus alba x Populus x berolinensis. The sequence continues at coordinate 10,473 of JAQIZT010000833.1, read as the reverse complement.
GAGGCGGGTGTGGGAGGGCCAGCGCTAACGGGCTACGAAAGCGGCGCGGTCGGGGTGAAGGTGACCGGCATCTTCTCCAGGCCGGACACGAAGTTCGCCGGACGCAACGGCAGTGCGGCGTCGGATGCCAGCCGCATGTCGGGCAGGCGCTGTAGCAGGCGGGTCTGCATGATCGACAGCTCGAGGCGGGCGAGCTGGTTGCCGAGACAGAAGTGCGTGCCGAAGCCGAACGCGAGGTGGTTGTTCGGGTAGCGCTCGATGTTGAAGCTCTCCGGATCGTCGAAGACCTTCTCGTCGAAGTTCGCCGACTCGAACAGCAGGATCATCTTTTCGCCCGCGTGCAGCGCGGTCCCGTGGAACTCGGTGTCGGCGGTGATCGTGCGTGCCATGTTCTTCACCGGCGCCGTCCAGCGCAGCATCTCTTCGATCGCGTTGGGCAGCAGGCTCAAATCGGCCGCCAGGCGCTTGTGCTGATCGGGGTGCTGCAGCAGTTGTCTGGTTCCGCCCGACAGGGTGTGCCGCGTGGTCTCGTCGCCGCCGATCAGCAGCAGCAGCACCTCGGTGACGATCTGGTGGTCTTCCAGGCGCGACCCTTCTACCTCCGCGTGCACGAGAACGCTGACCAGGTCGTCGGTCGCCTCCTTCTTGCGTTCCTCGATCATGCCCATCATGTATTGGCTGTAGGTGGCGAAGGCCTCCATCGTGACCTGGATATCGGCCTCGGCCGCGGTGCTACTCAAGGAACTGACCAGATCGTCGGACCACTTGAGGAACATCGCGCGTTCCTCGGGGCGCACACCGAGCATGTCGCCGATGACCGCCATCGGCAGTGGCGCGGCCAGGTCCCAGACGAAGTCACATTCGCCGCGTTCGCACACCGCGTCGATCAGCGTGTCGCACAACGAGGTAATCGAGGCCTCCAGATTCTTGACCCGCTTGCGGGTGAACCCGTAGTTGACGAGCTTGCGGCGCAACAGATGTTGCGGGTCGTCCATCTCGATCATCATCTCGACGCCCGGCTGGTCCGGCCGGATGCCACCGGCATTCGAGAACAGCTCCGGGTTGCGCTCGGCCTCGATGACGGACTGATACGTCGACGCCGCGGCAAGCCCGTTGCGGTCTCGGAAGACCGGCTCGTTGTCGCGCATCCACTTGTAGATGGACCGGGAGTCACCGGCGTAGAAAGCGCCGTCGGTCAAGTCGACGTCGGGTTTGGTCTTCACATCGGGAAGGGTCATGAGATCTCCTCGGCATCGCCGAATGTCATTTGAACTTGGTCAGCAGAGCTGGACAACATCGCGCGCTTCGGAAGACCGAGCGACGCAAGCTCTTTCGCGTAGGCGTGATCGCCCAGCCGGACGCGAACGCCCCCGAGCCGTGTCCGAACCCCGTCCAGAGTGTGCTCGAAGGCGGTCTCGCGGGTAATTCCGTCGCGGTGCGAGTAGCTGCGCTGTGCCTGCTGACGGGGGGTCAACCGAATCGGCAGGCCCGCACGGAAGTCCATGCCGATCACCAGTTGCCCATCGACCGTGCAGTCGAACCCGAACTGGCGACCGTCGCGAATCGTGAAGTCCGCCATGACTTTCGGGTAACCCCAGATCTTGGTTCCCGCCTCCAGGGTGAACTCCTGGTCGACGGGCAGGTGATGGATGAACGCGCCGGCGTTCTGCAGGGCGCGCGGCCCGCTCGCTGTCGACCCGGGCGGGTTGACCATCACGCTGGTGCCGAATTCGTAGTACTGGCCCAGGTCGCCGTCGATGTAATGCATCAGCATCAGGACCACAATCGCGCGCCCGGGCAGGTATCGGCAGACCTGCAGGCCGCTGTAGTCGATCAAGTGCTGGGCGGCGTCGGCGTTCACCGAGAACATCGCCATGTGTTGATTTGCCTGGCGGATCCTCACCGGCATGGTGAGGACGGTGCCCGCGATGGTGTGCTGCGACGCAGTCATCCGGTCAATCTAGAACGTGTTCTCGACATGTAGCAAGAACTGTCTAGACGAGCGTGGCAAGCTCCCGGACCTGCTCCGCGCTGCGGCCGGAGACGACCATCATCGTGACGCCGGCCGCCTCCCATGCCTTGATCTGCTTACGGACGTAGTCGACGTCGCCCACGATCGCGGCATCATCGATGACTTCGTCGGGGATGATCTCGGCGGCCTTGTCCTTCTGGTTGCTGCGGAACAGCTTGGTGACATCGTCGACCACTTCGGAGTAGCCCATCCGGCGATACACATCGGCGTGGAAGTTGGTGTCCTCGGCGCCCATCCCACCCATGTAGAGCGCGATGTAGGGCTTCATGGCCGCGAATGCGGCGTTGCGGTCCTCGGTGATCACAATGTTGGCCGTCGCGCAGATCTCGAAGTCCGCACGGCTGCGTCGCGCACCCGGCCGGGCGAAGCCCTCGTCCAGCCACTCGTTATAGGTGTCGGCCATCCGCGGCGTGTAGAAGATCGGCAGCCAGCCATCGCAGATCTCGGCGGCCAGCGCGACGTTCTTCGGTCCCTCGGCGCCCAGCATGATCGGGATGTCGCTGCGCAGCGGGTGGGTGATCGGCTTGAGCGGCTTGCCCAGGCCGGTAACCGGTTGCCGGGCCCCGTCCTTCAAAGGCAGCGGGTAGTGGGGGCCGTCGCTGGTCACCGGCGCCTCGCGGGCCCACACCTGGCGGATGATGTCGATGTACTCACGGGTGCGGGCCAGTGGCTTGGGGAACGACTGGCCGTACCAGCCCTCCACGACCTGCGGACCGGACACCCCGAGCCCGAGAATGTGCCGGCCACCGGAAAGGTGATCGAGAGTGAGTGCGGCCATCGCGCATGCCGTCGGGGTCCGCGCGGACAGTTGCACGACCGAAGTGCCAAGCCGCACCCGTTGCGTCGACGAACCCCACCAGGCCAGCGGTGTATAGGCGTCCGAACCCCATGCCTCGGCGGTGAACACGGCGTCGAATCCGGCGGCCTCCGCTTCGGCGACGAGCTCACCGTGGTTCTCCGGCGGCGCAGCGCCCCAATATCCCAGCTGCAGACCCAGCTTCATGTCTCCGCCTTTCCCGGCCAGAACGGACCCGACCACTACCCGATGTTGAAACGGTTCTTAGAACCTGTTCTACTCGATGGCGTGACAGCCACTTCGAGCGGCCCGACCACGATCGATCACTCCGAGCCGCCCCTCTCAGCGCCGTTAACTCTGGCCTTCGACTACACCCGTTCAGTCGGTACCACGCTTAGCAATTTCTTCACCGCACTGCGTGAGCGCCGCGTCCTCGGGGTGCGCGGATCGGATGGCCGGGTGCATGTGCCACCGGCGGAATACGACCCGGTTACCTACGAACCGCTGGGCGAGATGGTACCGGTGTCACCCGTCGGCACCGTGGTGTCCTGGACCTGGCAGGCCGACCCGCTGGAGGGCCAGCCGTTGGATAAGCCGTTCGCCTGGGCCCTGATCAAGCTGGACGGCGCCGACACCCCGTTGATCCACGCCGTCGACGCCGGCACACCGGACAAGATCAAGACCGGCGCTCGGGTGCATGTGCACTGGGCCGACGAGACGGTGGGCGCCATCACCGACATCGCTTACTTCGCGCTCGGCTCGGAGGAAGAACCCGTCGCCGACCCGACTTCCAGCGACCAGGACCCGGTCACGATGATCGTCACGCCGGTCTCGCTGACGATCCAGCACACCGCGTCGCACGAAGAGAGCGCATACTTGCGCGCCATCGCGGAGGGCAAGCTGCTGGGCGCCCGCACCGGGAAGAACGGAAAGGTGTACTTCCCGCCGCACGGCGCGGACCCGGCCACCGGCCAGCCCACGACCGAGTTCGTCGAGCTGCCGGACAAGGGCACCGTCACGACGTTCGCGATCATCAACATCCCGTTCCAGGGACAGCGCATCAAGCCGCCCTATGTGGCCGCTTATGTGCTGCTGGACGGCGCCGACATCCCGTTTCTGCATCTGGTCGCCGACATCGACGCGCACGAGGTGCGGATGGGCATGCGAGTGGAAGCGGTGTGGAGGCCCCGGGAGGAATGGGGATTTGGCATCGACAACATCGAGTACTTTCGGCCCACCGGTGAACCGGACGCCGAGTACGACACCTACAAGCACCACCTGTAAAGGGCTTACCTGCACATGAGCGAACGCAATGTTGCGGTCGTCGGCTTTGCCCACGCCCCGCATGTCCGCCGCACTGACGGCACCACCAACGGCGTCGAGATGTTGATTCCGTGTTTCGCCCAGCTCTACGAGGAGCTGGGCATCGCCCGGACCGACATCGGCTTCTGGTGCTCCGGATCGTCCGATTACCTTGCCGGACGGGCCTTTTCGTTCATCTCGGCCATCGACTCGATCGGTGCCGTCCCGCCGATCAATGAGTCGCACGTCGAGATGGATGCGGCCTGGGCCCTTTACGAGGCCTACATCAAGATCCTGACCGGCGAGGTGGACACCGCGCTGGTGTACGGCTTCGGCAAGTCCTCGGCCGGCATCCTGCGCCAGATCCTCTCCCGGCAGACCGACCCGTACACCGTCGCGCCGCTGTGGCCGGACTCGGTGTCGATGGCCGGACTGCAGGCGCGGATGGGCCTCGACTCCGGCAAGTGGAGCGAAATGCAGATGGCCCGAGTCGCATTCGATTCATTCGCCAACGCCCGCCGGGTCGACAAGGTGGAATCGGCGGTCAATGTCGAAGACCTGCTGGAGCGGCCCTTCTTCGCCGACCCGCTGCGACGGCACGATATCGCACCGATCACCGACGGCGCTGCCGCGATCGTGCTGGCCGCCGACGACCGCGCGCGCGAGTTGCGCGAAAACCCGGCCTGGATAACCGGAATCGAGCATCGCATCGAAACCCCGGTGCTCGGTGCGCGCGACCTCACCGACTCTCCGTCGACGCGGGCCGCGACCAAGGCGGCCACCGGCGGCACCACCGCCGACCTCGACGTCGCCGAGATCCATGCGCCGTTCACCCACCAGCACCTGATCCTGGCGGACGCCATTCGGATCCCTGGGAAGACGAAAGTCAATCCGTCCGGCGGTGCGCTGTCGGCCAACCCCATGTTCGTCGCCGGTCTCGAGCGCATCGGATTTGCCGCACAACACATCTGGGACGGTTCTGCGAATCGGGTGCTGGCGCACGCCACCAGCGGACCTGCGCTGCAACAGAACCTGGTCGCGGTCATGGAAGGAAAGAACTGATGGCCGGTGCAGGAGCGCACCTCGCCGCGGTACTGGGTACCGGGCAAACGAAGTACGTAGCCAAGCGCAAGGACGTGTCGATGAACGGCATGGTGCGTGAGGCCATCGACCGGGCGCTGGCCGACTCCGGTTCCACGTTCGACGACATCGACGCGGTGGTGGTCGGCAAGGCGCCCGACTTCTTCGAGGGCGTCATGATGCCGGAGCTGTTCATGGCCGACGCCGTGGGCGCCACCGGCAAGCCGCTTATCCGGGTGCACACCGCTGGATCGGTCGGCGGATCCACCGCGGTGGTGGCGGCCAGCCTGGTGCAGTCGGGCAAGTACAAGCGCGTGCTGGCGATGGCCTGGGAGAAGCAGTCGGAATCAAATGCCATGTGGGCGTTGTCGATTCCGATCCCGTTCATCAAGCCGGTCGGCGCCGGCGCGGGTGGATACTTCGCCCCGCACGTGCGCTCCTACATCCGCCGCTCGGGGGCACCGTTGAACATCGGCGCCATCGTCGCGGTCAAGGACCGGCTCAACGGGGCCCGCAACCCGCTGGCCCACTTGCACCAGCCCGACATCACCGTGGAAAAAGTGATGGAGTCCCCCATGCTGTGGGACCCGATCCGCTACGACGAGACCTGCCCGTCGTCCGACGGTGCCGCCGCGGTCGTGATCGGTAACGAGGAGATCGCCGAAGCCCGGCTGGCGCAAGGAGAGCCGGTGGCGTGGATCCACGCGACCGCGCTGCGCACCGAGCCGCTGCAGTTCTCCGGCCGCGACCAGGTCAGCCCGCAGGCCAGCCGTGACGCGGCCGCGGCGCTGTGGGAGGGGGCGGGCATCAAGAGCCCGATCGACGAGATCGACGCCGCCGAGATCTACGTGCCGTTCTCCTGGTTCGAGCCAATGTGGTTGGAAAGCCTTGGATTTGCTCCCGAGGGTGAAGGCTGGAAGCTCACCGAGGCCGGCGAGACCAAGATCGGCGGAAAGCTACCGGTCAACCCGTCCGGCGGGGTGCTGTCGTCGAACCCGATCGGCGCGTCGGGCCTGATTCGCTTCGCCGAGTCGGCGATCCAGGTGATGGGCAAGGGCGGCGACCACCAGGTTCCGAACGCCCGAAAAGCGTTGGGACACGCCTACGGCGGCGGCTCGCAGTACTACTCCATGTGGGTGGTCGGTGCCGACAAGCCACAGAAAGTAAGCGCGTGAGCGAAAATCCGGCCCACGAAGCAGGCCGTCGCTCGCGCGAGGCGGTCGGCGCCAGGGACAAACAAGCCTGGCTCGCGGTATTCACCGACGACGCCATCGTCGAGGATCCCATCGGGCCGTCGGCCTTCGACCCCGAAGGTAAGGGACACCGCGGCCGCGACGCCATCTCGGCGTTCTGGGACAAGGCCATCGCCCCCACCACCAAGATCGAGTTCTTCTTCCGCGATACCTACCAGTGCGGCAACGAGGAAGCCAACGTCGGCCACATCCTGATCACGACGGGCGACTACCAGACTACGGCCGAAGGCGTGTTCACGTACAAGGCCAACGACGACGGCAAACTGGTTGCCCTGCGCGCGTATTGGGAGATGGACCGCGCGGCCGCAAATACCCGCAAGGTCTAGGTCCTCGCCTAACCCGGTTCCCGGAATTCACCGGGAACGTCCTGTGCGCGTGCAACGTCGCGCGGTATCCTCCTGGTTCCCATGGACGAAATCAGGCCGAAAACACCCGCAACGAGTCGGTCGCACCAGCGGCTGCGGATCCTGTCCATCGCCGGCGCCGCAATCCTGGTGATCCTCGCGGTCGTCGCCGTCTACCTTCTATTGGGACGGACGTCGGCGACACAGGCCTCGACCAAACCCAGTCCGACGCCGAATCCTGCTGGACGGTCCGGCCAGGTCGCCCTGCCGTTCGAGCTCGTGGATACCGACGGGCTGGAGGTGGACGGTGTCGGCAACGTCTTCGTCTCCGACGCGGGCTCCGACCGGGTGTGGGAGCTGAAAGCCGGCTCCGACAAGCCGATCGTGCTCCCGTTCACCGGACTCAAGGAGCCCGGCGGTCTATCGGTGGACGGCAGCAATGCCCTCTATGTGGTCGACCAGAAAAACAATCGGATACTGAAACTGCCGGCCGGCTCCAGCACGCAGATCGAATTGCCGATGACCGGGCTCGCGGATCCCCATGGAATAGCGGTCAATAGCCGCGGGAACGTCTTCGTCGCCGACTTTCAGGGCAATCGGGTGCTGGAATTGCCCGCAGGCTCGAATACTCAGGTGGAGGTGCCATTCGCCGGACTCGACCGTCCCTACGACCTGGCCGTGGACGAGGCCGATACCGTGTACGCGGCCGACGCCGGTAACAACCGGGTGGTGAAACTGGCCGCGGGGACGACCACCCCGGTCGTCCTCCCATTCACCGGCCTGAATTTTCCGAACAGTGTGGCGATCGACCACAGCGGCAATGTGTACGTGACCGACCTGAACAACAATCGAGTGCTCAAGCTTGCCGCCGGTTCAAATGCCGAGTCCCGACTGCCCTTCGACAATTTGAGCGCCCCGTTCGAGGTGGCAGTGAGCCCGAAGGGCGATATCTACGTCGCCGATTTACACAACCGGGTGCTCAAAATGCCGGCGGGATACGAACCGATCGCGTTGGGGAGTTGAGCGGCATTTCCGGTGGGCGAGCATTTCTTCTGAACTTGCTATGCGTCGCGAAAGCAGAGCGGTAGTGTCCTGGTGTCGCGCACACCGCGGTGGTTGAGGAGCCGGTCATGGACGACGATTGGGAGCTTGAGAAGCCTGCGAAGGCCCAGCCGCCACGGCGGTCACGACCCTCTCTGACGATCATGGGCGCCGCGGCCGTCGTGATCGTTGCCGTCCTCGGCGTGGCCGGATACTTCGCCTTCGCGCGACCGTCGTCCGGCAACGCATCGTCCCCCCACACCACGACAACCAGCGCCGCGCCGCCCACGTCTGGCGCGGTCGTGCTGCCGTTCACCCTCGCGGATCCCGAAGGCGTGGAGGTGGATAACGCCGGCAATGTGTATGTCGCCGACTCGGGCGGCAACCGGGTGCTGGAACTGCGGGCCGGCGCCAACACGCCAATCGAGTTGCCGTTCACCGGCCTGAACCGTCCCGCCGGTCTGGCCACGGACCACGACGGCAATCTCTATGTCGTCGACGAATACAACAAGCGGGTGCTGAAGCTTCCCGCCGGCTCCAAGACTCAGATCGAGCTTCCGTTCACCGGCCTGACCGAACCGCATGGGGTGACGGCGGACAGCGCCGGCAACGTCTACGTCGCCGACTTCAAGAACAACCAGGTGCTCGAAATGCCCGCCGGCTCAAACGTTCAGGTCCCGGTTCCGTTCATCGGACTTAACCAGCCTTACGATCTCGCGGTCGACAGCGCTGACGCGATCTACGTCGCCGACGCCGGCAACAATCGGGTGCAGAAGCTGGCCACCGGGTCGACCACCCCGGTCATTCTCCCGTTCACCGGCCTGAACTTTCCGAACAGTGTGGCCATCGATCGCAGCAACAGCGTCTACGTCACCGACTTGAACAACAATCGGGTGCTGCGATTGACGGCGGGCTCGAACACGGTGTCCGTGTTGCCTTTCGGCGATCTCTTCGCGCCCTATGGGATCGCGGTCGGGCCGCAGGATGACGTGTATGTGGTTGACTTCCGCAACCGGGTGCTGAAGTTGCCGGCCGGATATCAGCCGACAGTACTTTCGCAATGATCCCGATGGTCTAGATCGGCTCCAGCCCGGTGAGATGCCGCTGCGCGAGATCGCGATATGCCTGCGGATTCAGGTTGATCCACATCTCGGCACCCGTCCCGGCGATCGGGCCCTTGATCTGAGCCGGCGCTCCGACGACGAGCACCCCGGCCGGAATCTGTGTGCCGGCGGTCACCAGGGAATGCGCTGCGACCAGGCTGCGCGCACCGATCACCGCGCCGTCGAGAACGGTGGCGTGGTTGGCGATCATCGCCTCAGAACCCACGTGAACGCCGTGAATGACACACATATGGGCCACCGTCGCGCCCGGTCCGATGTCGACGGGGATGCCCGGCGGCGCGTGCAACACCGATCCGTCCTGCACATTGGCGCCTTCTCGCACGACGATCGGCCCATAATCGCCGCGCAATACGGCGTTGAACCAGACCGACGCCCCGGCCTCGACCGTGACGTCGCCGATCAGGGTCGCGGTCGGCGCCACGAAAGCCGTCGGATCGATCCGTGGCGCCCGACCCTCGAAAGCAAACAGTGGCATCGTCTAGATATACCCCAAGCATGAAGCACTCCCCGGGACAGCGCAGCTAGACCCGCTGTCGTTGCGCTTACGGGCCGTAAAACTGTAACGTGTTCTAGTTAGAGGGCTAGCAATGGAGGTGACAGGTGACTACCGACACCAAAGCGGTCGGCATCCGGGAAATCGATCCCGGCGCGTTGCCGACCAGATTCGCCCGCGGCTGGCACTGCCTGGGCGTGGCGAAGGACTTCCAGGACGGCAAGCCACATTCCGTTGAGGCTTTCGGCACCAAGCTGGTGGTCTTCGCAGACTCGCACGGGGACATCAAGGTTCTCGACGGCTACTGCCGCCACATGGGCGGGGATCTCTCCGAGGGCACCATCAAGGGCGACGAGGTCGCGTGCCCGTTCCACGACTGGCGCTGGGGCGGCGACGGCCGCTGCAAGCTGGTGCCGTACGCCAAGCGCACGCCGAAAACGGCGCGCACCCGGTCGTGGACGACCGATGTGCGCGGCGGCCTGCTGTTCGTCTGGCACGACCACGAGAACAACCCCCCGGACCCCGCCGTCCGCATTCCCGACATCCCGGAGTCCCACAGCGACGAGTGGACCGAGTGGCGCTGGAACAGCATCCTCATCGAGGGGTCCAACTGCCGCGACATCATCGACAACGTCACCGATATGGCGCATTTCTTCTACATCCACTTCGGGTTGCCGACGTACTTCAAGAATGTCTTCGAGGGTCACATCGCCTCGCAGTACCTGCACAACGTGGGCCGGCCGGACGTCAGCGATTTGGGCACCTCTTACGGCGAGGCGCACCTGGACTCCGAAGCGTCCTACTTCGGCCCGTCGTTCATGATCAATTGGCTGCACAACAGCTATGGCGGCTATAAGGCCGAGTCGATTCTGATCAACTGCCACTACCCGGTGACCCAGAACTCGTTCGTGCTGCAATGGGGTGTCATCGTCGAAAAGCCCAAGGGCATGGACGAAAAGATGACCGAAAAGCTGTCCAGGGTCTTCACCGAGGGTGTCAGCAAGGGCT
>JAQIZT010000832.1:10000-15175 GCA_029228515.1 Populus alba x Populus x berolinensis | reverse complement strand
AAATTCGTCAAGGGGATGCGCTGACCGATAGCAGGGGCTGTTCAGACACACGGGGCAAGTGCTGGAATCTGGCCAGCGCCGACGAAATCGGCTGAAGTCGGCAGAATCGGCAGCCGGTGCTGGCGATGAGTCCGGACTGTTTATAGCCCTAGGCGTGACGAAAAAGACTGGGGGCCTAGGCAGCGCTGGGGCAGCGGCAGCGATGCCCACAGCGGGAAAAATCGGCAGAGCAGATTTTTGAACGAACATGGGCTGGACGCTGGGCTGTCCAGGCCAGGCAGGAAAATTCGTCAAGGGGATGCGCTGACGAAACAGGGGCTGTTCAGACACAGCGGCAGTGCTGGAATCGGCAGCGCCGACGAAAATCGGCAAAGTCGGCAGAATCGGCAGCCGGTGCTGGCGATGAGTCTGGACTGTTTATAGTCCCAGGCGTGACGAAAAAGACTGGGGGCCTAGGCACGCGCTGGGGCAGCGGCAGCGATGCCCACAGCGGGAAAAATCGGCAGCGCAGATTTTTTGACGAACATGGGCTGGACGCTGGGCTGTCCAGGCCAGGCAGGAAAATTCGTCAAGGGGATGCGCTGACGAAGCAGGGGCTGTTCAGACACAGCGGGCAGTGCTGGAATCGGCAGCGCCGACGAAATCGGCGAAGTCGGCAGAATCGGCAGCCGGTGCTGGCGATGAGTCCGGACTGTTTATAGTCCTAGGCGTGACGAAAACGACTGGGGCCTAGGCACACGCTGGGGCAGGGGCAGCGGCAGCGATGCCAACAGTGGGAAAAAATCGGCAGCGCGGATTTGTGCAGCTGGAGGCCCGTCGGGGAAAATCGGCAGCGCAGATTTGGTGACGAACACGGGCTGGACGCTGGGCTGTCCAGGCCAGGCAGGAAAATTCGTCGAGGGGACGCGCTGACGAAACAGGGGCTGTTCAGACACAGCAGGCAGTGTTGGAATCGGCAGCGCGGACGAACGAGGGGCTGTTCAGACAAATCGGCAACGTCGGAAAAATCTGGCAGCGCGGATTTGTGCAGCTGGAGGCCCTATCAGCTGGCTGCCCGCAACGAGTCATTCAATTCTCTGCCCTATCAACATAACTCCGATGTGTTGTTCGCTATCTTGGAAGAAGAGATCTCTTCCTCCCCGCGTCGGCCGGGTGCGATTACCCGGCGGCGTCGTTCAAATCACTGCCCTATCGGCTACAACTGCTGATGGGGGGGATTAGAGGCCTGCCATGGTGGTGAGGGGAGGCCAAGACCGTGAAAGCAAGAGTTTTCCCGGGCTCTCCTCCGGCCGCGCATGCGCGCTGCCGGTTTTCCCGCATCCCGCCAAGAAAACGTCGTGCTTTCCACGTGAAACAATCCAGTAAAATCAGCCATATTTTTGTGAGGCTGCCAGCCGAATTTGGGGTCATTCCGGGCCGGTTCCTATTTTTGCGTATTTCCTTGATTTTCAATGGTAGGAAATAAAAAAAAATACTTCCCGACCTCGAAAAAATCTGGGAAAATTTATAAAGGTGGATTGGATTTTTGCCAACCTATGTGCAAAATTTCAGCTCAAAATACCAAGAAATGAATTTTTTAGAGGGGGGGTGACAGCTGGGACCTAGTAGTGTCTACCCCTGCCAGAGCTGCAATAAACACTTATAGCTCTTTAGGGGGGTGGCCATGGGGCGCGCTGGCTGGCGCCCATAGGCCTGCCGGGGGGGCTGCTGCTACGCTCGGACTAACGTGGGGGGCCTCACGGCCCGAAGTAACGCCGCCATCGATGAACCGTTTTCGGCCGGCGACGACCCGATTCCGACCACCGCCCTATAAAAATCACACTGCGCGCGCGCGCGCGCAGCCCCGCCGCGCGGCGCTGGGCGCTGGGGCGCTGGGGCCTGGGGCGCTGGGGCTGGGGGCCTGGGGCCTGAGGGCCTGGGGCCCTTGGGGCCCTTGGGCTCTTGGGCGATTGGGCGCGCGCGCAGCGCGCGCGCGGCAGTGGTTCCCCTGCCGCGCTGCGCAACGGGGGCTGACGCGGGGACAGCCCCTGCTGCCTTGCTATCTTACCCGCGGGGGGGCTGCCTTCGGGCCTGGCCCCCTGCGCTCTTGCCTGCCCCCCGCGCGGGTGAGGCTAGGCACACGCTGGGGCAGCGGCAGCGATAACAACAGTGGGAAAAATCGGCAGCGCGGTAAATGCCGCTGGAGGCCCGTCGCGGAAAATCGGCAGCGCAGATTTGTTGACGAACACGGGCTTGGACGCTGGGTGGCCAGGCCTGGCAGGAAAATTCGTCTAGGGGGTAGGCTCACGGCAACGGGGGCTGACGCGGGGACAGCCCTGCTGGCTTGCTATCTTGCCCGCGGGGGGGCTGCCGTCGGGCCGGGGCAGCGGCAGCGATGCCAGCGGTGGGAAATATCGGCAGCGCGGACAGCCCCTGCTGGCTTGCTATCTTGCCCGCGGGGGGGCTGCCTTCGGGCCGGGGCAGCGGCAGCGATGCCAGCGGTGGGAAATATCGGCAGCGCGGACAGCCCCTGCTGGCTTGCTATCTTGCCCGCGGGGGGGCTGCCTTCGGGCCGGGGCAGCGGCAGCGATGCCAGCGGTGGGAAATATCGGCAGCGCGGACAGCCCTGCTGGCTTGCTATCTTGCCCGCGGGGGGGCTGCCTTCGGGCCCGTGGCAGCGGCAGCGATGCCAGCGGTGGGAAATATCGGCAGCGCGGACAGCCCCTGCTGGCTTGCTATCTTGCCCGCGGGGGGGCTGCCTTCGGGCCCGGGCAGCGGCAGCGATGCCAGCGGTGGGAAATATCGGCAGCGCGGACAGCCCCTGCTGGCTTGCTATCTTGCCCGCGGGGGGCTGCCTTCGGGCCCGTGGCAGCGGCAGCGATGCCAGCGGTGGGAAATATCGGCAGCGCGGACAGCCCCTGCTGGCTTGCTATCTTGCCCGCGGGGGGGCTGCCTTCGGGCCGGGCAGCGGCAGCGATGCCAGCGGTGGGAAATATCGGCAGCGCGGACAGCCCCTGCTGGCTTGCTATCTTGCCCGCGGGGGGGCTGCCTTCGGGCCCGTGGCAGCGGCAGCGATGCCAGCGGTGGGAAATATCGGCAGCGCGGACAGCCCCTGCTGGCTTGCTATCTTGCCCGGGGGGGGGGCTGCCTTCGGGCCCGTGGCAGCGGCAGCGATGCCAGCGGTGGGAAATATCGGCAGCGCGGACAGCCCCTGCTGGCTTGCTATCTTGCCCGCGGGGGGGCTGCCTTCGGGCCGTGGCAGCGGCAGCGATGCCAGCGGTGGGAAATATCGGCAGCGCGGACAGCCCCTGCTGGCTTGCTATCTTGCCCGCGGGGGGGCTGCCTTCGGGCCCGTGGCAGCGGCAGCGATGCCATCGGTGGGAAATATCGGCAGCGCGGACAGCCCCTGCTGGCTTGCTATCTTGCCCGCGGGGGGGCTGCCTTCGGGCCCGGGGCAGCGGCAGCGATGCCAGCGGTGGGAAATATCGGCAGCGCGGACAGCCCCTGCTGGCTTGCTATCTTGCCCGCGGGGGGGCTGCCTTCGGGCCCGTGGCAGCGGCAGCGATGCCAGCGGTGGGAAATATCGGCAGCGCGGACAGCCCTGCTGGCTTGCTATCTTGCCGCGGGGGGGCTGCCTTCGGGCCGGGGCAGCGGCAGCGATGCCAGCGGTGGGAAATATCGGCAGCGCGGACAGCCCTGCTGGCTTGCTATCTTGCCCGCGGGGGGGCTGCCTTCGGGCCCGGGGCAGCGGCAGCGATGCCAGCGGTGGGAAATATCGGCAGCGCGGACAGCCCCTGCTGGCTTGCTATCTTGCCCGCGGGGGGGCTGCCTTCGGGCCCGGGGCAGCGGCAGCGATGCCAGCGGTGGGAAATATCGGCAGCGCGGACAGCCTTGCCCGCGGCAGCGGCAGCGATGCCAGCGGTGGGAAATATCGGCAGCGCGGACAGCCCCTGCTGGCTTGCTATCTTGCCGCGGGGGGGGCTGCCTTCGGGCCGTGGCAGCGGCAGCGATGCCAGCGGTGGGAAATATCGGCAGCGCGGACAGCCCCTGCTGGCTTGCTATCTTGCCCGCGGGGGGGCTGCCTTCGGGCCCGGGGCAGCTGCGCTCTTGCCTGCCCCCGCGCGGGAGAGGCTAGGCGCTGCTGGGGCCAGCCCGACGTCGCTGGCCGCGCATGCGCGCTGCCGGTTTTCTCGCATCCCGCCAAGAAAACGTCGTGCGTTCCACATGAAACCAATCCAGTAAAATCAGCCATATTTTTGTGAGGCTGCCAGCCAAATTGGGGTCATTCCGGGCCGGTTCCTATTTTTGCGTATTTCCTTGATTTTTAATGGTAGGAAAATAAAATAAAATACTTCCCGACCTCGAAAAAATCTGGGAAAATTTATAAAGTTGGATTGGATTTTTGCCAGCCTATGTGCAAAATTTCAGCTCAAAATACCAAGAAATGAATTTTTTAGAGGGGGGTGACAGCTGGGACCTAGTAGTGTCTACCCCTGCCAGAGCTGCAATAACACTTATAGCTCTTTAGGGGGGTGCCCTGACTGGCCATGGGGCGCGCTGGCTGGCGCCCATAGGCCTGCCGCGGGGGATTTGTGGGCTGCTGCTATACTCGGACTAACGTGGGGGGCCTCATGGCCCGAAGTAACGCCGCCATCGATGACCGTTTTCCGGCCGGCGACGACCCGATTCCGGCCACCGTCCCTGTGACCCGCTCCAAGCCGTTGGGCGCGTTGGGGCTGCTTATCCGCGGCTGCGGGCGCGCACGCACTCTGATTTGCCAGCGCTCGTGCCAACCAATAGGCAGCCCCAACGCGCCCAACGGCTTGGCGCGACGTCACGATTCCGGCCACGTCCCCGGGACCCGCTCCAAGCCGTTGGGCGCGTTGGGGCTGCTTATCCGCGGCGTGGGCGTGGGGCCTTAACAAGCCGCGCTCGTTCCAAGGTGCTGGCAGCCGACGCGCGCCTCTCAGCTTGCCGCGACGTCCCGGTGGCGGTGGCCGGAATCCCTTCCCGTCACCCGCTCCAAGCCGTTGGGCGCGTTGGGGCTGCTTATCCGCGGTCTCGGGCGTGGGGCCTTAACAGGATTCCCCTCGTGCCAAGGTGCTGGCAGCCCCAACGCGCCCAACGGCTTGGCGCTACGTAACGGCGACGTCCCGATTCCGGCCACCGCTGCCGTGACCCGCTCCAAGCCGTTGG
>JAQIZT010000832.1:0-5000 GCA_029228515.1 Populus alba x Populus x berolinensis | reverse complement strand
ATGGATGGCGCTGAAGCGCTGCGGACTATACCCGGCCGTCGGGGCAAGCGCCAGGCCCCGACCCTGTGAAGGTAGGATGGGGCGCGGCTGGTCGCTTGCACAAACCGGGGCGCGAGCCCGGGCGGAAGCGGCCGTCGGTTGAAGATCTTGGTCGGTAGTAGCAAATATTCAAATGAGAACTCTTGAAGGCCAGAAGAGGGGAAAGGTTCCATGTGAACGGCCACTTGCACATGGGTTAGTCGATCCTACGAGACGGGGGAAGCCCGACCGACAGCGCGTTTCGCGCGCGAGCTTCCGGAAAGGGAACTGGGTTAAAAATCCTGAACCGGGGGGGACGTGGCGGCTGACATGCAACGTTAGGGAGTCCGGAGACGTCGGCGGGGGCCTCGGGAAGAGTTATCTTTTTCTGTTTAACAGCCCCGCCCACCCTGGAAACGACTTAGTCGGAAGGTAGGGTCCAGGCGGCTGGAAGCGCACCGCACGTCGCGTGGTCGTTCGGTGCGCCCCCGGCGGCCCTTGAAAATCCGGAGGACCGAGTGCCTCCCATCGCCCGGTCGTACTAATAACCGCATCAGCGTCTCCAAGAGTGAACAGCCTCTGGTCGATGGAACAATTATAGGCAAGCGAAGTCGGCAGAATGGATCCGTAACCTCGGGAAAAGTCGCTTGGCTCTGAGGATGGGCTCGGGGGGTCCCAAAGTCCCGAACCCGTCGGCTGTCGGTGGACTGCTCGAGCTGCTCCCGCGGCTCGAGAGCGGGTCGTCGCGTGACGGCCGGGGGACGGACTGGGAAGGGGCCCCTTAGGGGGCCTTCCCCGGGCGCTTCGAACTGTCGACTCAGAACTGGTACGGACCAAGGGGAATCCGACTGTTTAATTAAAACAAAGCATTGCGATGGTCCCTGCGGTAGTATGCTCACGCAATGTGATTTCTGTCCATGTGCTCTGAATGTCCAAAGTGAAGAAATTCAACCAAGAGCGGGTAAACGGCTGGGAGTAACCTCTGACTCTCTTAAGGTAGCCAAATGCCTCGCTCATCTAATTAGTTGACGCGCATATCGAATGGATTAACGTGATTACCCCACTGTCCATGTCTACTATCCAGCGAAACCACAGCCAAGGCAACGGGCTTGGCGGAATCAGCGGGGAAAGAAGACCCTGTTGAGCTTGACTCTAGTCCGACTTTGTGAAATGACTTGAGAGGTGTAGGACTAAGTGGCGCTTCGGCGAAGGTGAAATAACCACTACTTTTAACGTTATTTTACTTATTCCGTGAATCGGAGGCGGGGCGCCTGCCCCTATTTTAGGACCCAAGGCCGCCTTCGGCGGCCGATCCGGGCGGAAGACATTGTCAGTTGGGGAGTTTGGCTGGGGCGGCACATCTGTTTATAAAGAATAACGCAGGTGTTCCTAAGATGAGCTCAACGAGGCAACAGAAATCTCGTGTGAAACAAAAGGGTAAAAGCTCGTTTGATTATGATTTCCAGTACGAATACGAACCGTGAAAGCGTGGCCTATCGATCCTCTAGACCTTCGGAATTTGAAGTCTAGAGGTTGTCAGAAACGTTACCACAGGGATAAACTAGGGCGATGTGGCCAGCCAAGCGTTCATAGCGACGTTGCCTTTTTGATCCTTCGATGTCGGCTCTTCCTATCACTTGTGAAGCAGAAATTCACCAAGTGGTTGGATTGTTCACCCACCAATAGGGAACGTGAGCTGGGTTTAGTCCGTAGTGAGTCAGGTTAGTTATACCCTACTGATGGACAGTTCTGTCGAAATAGTAATCCAACCTAGTACGAGACGGAACCGTTTGTTCGCACAATTGGTCAATCGCGCTTGGTTGAAAAGCCAGTGGCGCGAAGCTACCGTGCGTTGGATTATGAATCTGAACGCCTCTAAGTCAGAATCCGGGCTAGATGAGACGCCTGTGCGCCCGCCGTCCGATTGCCGACCTGCAGTAGGGGCCTCTTGGCCCCGGAGGCACGTGCCGTTGGCCAAGCCCTCGCGGCGAAAGAGCCGCGCGGCCCGCCTTGAAGTACAATTTACCCACCGAGCGGCGCGGGTAGAATCCTTTTGCAGTCGACTTAAATACGCGACGGGGTATTTGTAAGTGGAAGAGTGGCCTTGAAGCCACGATCCACCTGAGATTCAGCCTTGTTCGCTCCGAAGCGTCCCCCCCGGCCCTCTAGGGGCACGGCGTCGAGGAGGCTGGGATGGAGATGGGGACCGGGCTCTAGCGCTCCCGGGATATCCGGGACTGGATAGTCCAAGGATCACAATAGCTTGAAGAGAACAGACTTGGTTGAGTCTAGACATGGCGGCAGTGGCAGCCAAGCCACCAAAGGGGAAGATCGGCAGCGCAGCTTTGTGCAAGCTGCAGGCCCGGCGGGGAAGATCGGAGGCGCAGATTGCTTGACGAACACGGGCTGGACGCTGGGCTGCACCATGGCCAGGCAGGGACCTTCGTCGAGGGGATGCGCCGACGGAAACAGGGCTGTTCGGACACAGCAGGCAGTGCTGGAATCCGGCAGCGCCGACGAAATCGGCAGAATACGCGCAGCCGGTGCTGGCGATGAGTCTTGGACATGATTTATAGTCCTAGGCGTGACGAAAAAGACTGGGGTGGGGCCTAGGCAGGGGCAGCGCAGCGATGCCAACAGTGGGAACAAAATCGGGCTGCGCGGGGAGATCCGCAGCTGGAGGCCGTCGGGGAAAATCGGCAGCGCAGATTGTTGACGAACACGGGCTGGACGCTGGGCTGCCTAGGCCAGGCAGGAAATTTCGTCAAGGGAACGCGCTGACGAAACAGGGCTGTTCAGACAACAGCAGGCAGTGTTGGAATCGGCAGCGCCGACGAAATCGGAGAAGTCGGCAGAATCGGCAGCCGGTGCTGGCGATGAGTCCGGACGATTTATAGTCCCAGGCTTGACGGAAACGACTGGGGGCTTAGACACACCTGGGGCAGTGGCAGCCTATGCCAACAGTGGGAAAAATCGGCAGCGCAGATTTTTTGACGAACATGGGCTGGTCGCTGGGCTGTCCAGGCCAGGCAGGAAAAATCGTCAAGGGGATGCGCTGACGAAGCAGGGGCTGTTCAGACACAGCAGGCAGTGTTGGAATCGCAGCGCCGACGAAATCGGAGAAGTCGGCAGAATCGGCAGCCGGTGCTGGCGATGAGTCTGGACTGTTTATAGTCCTAGGCGTGACGAAAACGACTGGGGGCCTAGGACAGGGGCAGCACTGGCAACAGTAGCGGCAGCGCTATGCCAACAGCCCGTCGGAAAAATCGGCAGCGCAGATTTTTTGACGAACATGGGCTGGACGCTGGGCTGTCCAGGCCAGGCAGGAAAATTCGTCAAGGGGACGCGCTGACGAAACAGGGGCTGTTCAGACACAGCAGGCAGTGTTGGAATCGGCAGCGCCGACGAAATCGGAGAAGTCGGCAGAATCGGCAGCCGGTGCTGGCGATGAGTCCGGACGATTTATAGTCCTAGGCTTGACGAAACGACTGGGGGCCTAGGCACACTGGGGCAGCTGTGGCAGCTATGCAACAGTGGGAAAAATCGGCAGCGCAGATTTTTTGACGAACATGGGCTGGACGCTGGGCTGTCCAGGCCAGGCAGGAAAAATCGTCAAGGGGATGCGCTGACGATGCAGGGGCTGTTCAGACACAGCGGGCAGTGTTGGAAATCGGCCAGCGCCGACGAATTGGAGAAGTCGGCAGAATCGGCAGCCGGTGCTGGCGATGAGTCTGGACTGTTTTATAGTCCTAGGCGTGACGAAAAAGACTGGGGGCCTAGGCAGCTGCCAGCGGCAGCGATGCCAAACAGTGGGAAAAATCGGCAGCGCGAGAGATCCGCAGCTGGAGGCCCGTCGGGGAAAATCGGCAGCGCAGATTTTGTTGACGAAACAGGGCTGGACGCTGGGCTGTCGAGGCCAGGCAGGAAAATTCGTCAAGGGGACGCGTGACGAAACAGGGGCTGTTCAGACACAGCAGGCAGTGTTGGAATCGGCAGCGCGGACGAACGAGGGGCTGTTCAGACAAATCGGCAACGTCGGAAAAATCGGCAGCGCGGATTTGTGCAGCTGGAGGCCCTATCAGCTGGCTGCCCGCAACGAGTCATTCAATTCTCTGCCCTATCAACATAACTCCCGATGTGTTGTTCGCTATCTTGGAAGAAGAGATCTCTTCCTCCCCGCGTCGGCCGGGTGCGATTTACCGGCGGCGTCGTTCAAATCACTGCCCTATCGGCCACAACTGCTGATGGGGGGGATTAGAGGCCGGCCATGGTGGTGAGGGGAGGCCAAGACCGTGAAAGCAAGAGTTTTCCCGGGGCTCCTCCGGTAGGCCGCGGCATGCGCCGCTGCCGGTTTTCCCGCATCCCGCCAAGAAAACGTCATGCTTTCCAGTGAATAATCAATCCAGTAAAATCAGCCATATTTTTGTGAGGCTGCCAGCCGAATTTGGGGTCATTCCGGGCCGGTTCCTATTTTTGCGTATTTCCTTGATTTTTTAATGGTAGGGAAAATAAAAAAATTACTTCCCGACCTCGAAAAAATCTGGGAAAATTTATAAAGGTGGATTGGATTTTTGCCAACCTATGTGCAAAATTTCAGCTCAAAATACCAAGAAATGAATTTTTTAGAGGGGGGGTGACAGCTGGGACCTAGTAGTGTCTGCCCCTGCCAGAGCTGCAATAACACTTATAGCTCTTTAGGGGGTGCCCCCCGACTGGCCATGGGGCGCGCTGGCTGGCCCGCCCATAGGCCACTAGCCGCGGGGGATTTGCGAGCGAGTGCTGCTTACACCAACGTGCGGGGGCCTCACGGCCCGAAAGTAACGTCGCCATCGATGGACCTCGTTTTACGGGCGGCGACGACCAGATTCCGACCACCGCCCTATAAAAATCCAACCACGCGCGCCGCCGCGCGCGCCCGCCGCCCGCGTCTGCGCTTGGCGCTGGGGCGCTGGGGCCTGAGGCGCTGGGGCCTGGGGCTGGGC
>JAQIZT010000831.1:12500-15184 GCA_029228515.1 Populus alba x Populus x berolinensis | reverse complement strand
GGAAAAATCGGCAGCGCAGATTTTTTGACGAACATGGGCTGGACGCTGGGCTGTCCAGGCCAGGCAGGAAAAATCGTCAAGGGGATGCGCTGACGAAGCAGGGGCTGTTCAGACACAGCGGGCAGTGTTGGAATCGGCAGCGCCGACGAAATGGGAGAAGTCGGCAGAATCGGCAGCCGGTGCTGGCGATGAGTCTGGACTGTTTATAGTCCTAGGCGTGACGAAAAAGACTGGGGGCCTAGGCAGCGGCAGCGATGCCAACAGTGGGAAAAATCGGCAGCGCGGAGATCCGCAGCTGGAGGCCCGTCGGGGAAAATCGGCAGCGCAGATTTGTTGACGAACACGGGCTGGACGCTGGGCTGTCGAGGCCAGGCAGGAAAATTCGTCAAGGGGACGCGCTGACGAAACAGGGGCTGTTCAGACACAGCAGGCAGTGTTGGAATCGGCAGCGCCGACGAAATCGGAGAAGTCGGCAGAATCGGCAGCCGGTGCTGGCGATGAGTCCGGACGATTTATAGTCCCAGGCTTGACGGAAACGACTGGGGGCCTAGACACACACTGGGGCAGTGGCAGCTATGCCAACAGTGGGAAAAATCGGCAGCGCAGATTTTTTGACGAACATGGGCTGGACGCTGGGCTGTCCAGGCCAGGCAGGAAAAATCGTCAAGGGGATGCGCTGACGAAGCAGGGGCTGTTCAGACACAGCGGGCAGTGTTGGAATCGGCAGCGCCGACGAAATGGGAGAAGTCGGCAGAATCGGCAGCCGGTGCTGGCGATGAGTCTGGACTGTTTATAGTCCTAGGCGTGACGAAAAAGACTGGGGGCCTAGGCAGCGGCAGCGATGCCAACAGTGGGAAAAATCGGCAGCGCGGAGATCCGCAGCTGGAGGCCCGTCGGGGAAAATCGGCAGCGCAGATTTGTTGACGAACACGGGCTGGACGCTGGGCTGTCGAGGCCAGGCAGGAAAATTCGTCAAGGGGACGCGCTGACGAAACAGGGGCTGTTCAGACACAGCAGGCAGTGTTGGAATCGGCAGCGCGGACGAACGAGGGGCTGTTCAGACAAATCGGCAACGTCGGAAAAATCGGCAGCGCGGATTTGTGCAGCTGGAGGCCCTATCAGCTGGCTGCCCGCAACGAGTCATTCAATTCTCTGCCCTATCAACATAACTCCCGATGTGTTGTTCGCTATCTTGGAAGAAGAGATCTCTTCCTCCCCGCGTCGGCCGGGTGCGATTACCCGGCGGCGTCGTTCAAATCACTGCCCTATCGGCCACAACTGCTGATGGGGGGATTAGAGGCCGGCCATGGTGGTGAGGGGAGGCCAAGACCGTGAAAGCAAGAGTTTTCCCGGGGCTCCTCCGGTGGCCGCGGCATGCGCGCTGCCGGTTTTCCCGCATCCCGCCAAGAAAACGTCATGCTTTCCACGTGAAATCAATCCAGTAAAATCAGCCATATTTTTGTGAGGCTGCCAGCCGAATTTGGGGTCATTCCGGGCCGGTTCCTATTTTTGCGTATTTCCTTGATTTTTAATGGTAGGAAAATAAAAAAAAATACTTCCCGACCTCGAAAAAATCTGGGAAAATTTATAAAGGTGGATTGGATTTTTGCCAACCTATGTGCAAAATTTCAGCTCAAAATACCAAGAAATGAATTTTTTAGAGGGGGGGTGACAGCTGGGACCTAGTAGTGTCTACCCCTGCCAGAGCTGCAATAACACTTATAGCTCTTTAGGGGGGTGCCCCCTGGCTGGCCATGGGGCGCGCTGGCTGGCGCCCATAGGCCTGCCGCGGGGGATTTGTGGGCTGCTGCTATGCTCGGACTAACGTGGGGGGCCTCATGGCCCGAAGTAACGCCGCCATCGATGACCCGTTTTCCGGCCGGCGACGACCCGATTCCGGCCACCGTCCCTGTGACCCGCTCCAAGCCGTTGGGCGCGTTGGGGCTGCTTATCCGCGGCTGCGGGCGCGCACGCACTCTGATTTGCCAGCGCTCGTGCCAACCAATAGGCAGCCCCAACGCGCCCAACGGCTTGGCGCGACGTCACGATTCCGGCCACCGTCCCTGTGACCCGCTCCAAGCCGTTGGGCGCGTTGGGGCTGCTTATCCGCGGCTGCGGGCGCGCACGCACTCTGATTTGCCAGCGCTCGTGCCAACCAATAGGCAGCCCCAACGCGCCCAACGGCTTGGCGCGACGTCACGATTCCGGCCACCGTCCCTGTGACCCGCTCCAAGCCGTTGGGCGCGTTGGGGCTGCTTATCCGCGGCTGCGGGCGCGCACGCACTCTGATTTGCCAGCGCTCGTGCCAACCAATAGGCAGCCCCAACGCGCCCAACGGCTTGGCGCGACGTCACGATTCCGGCCACCGTCCCCGGGACCCGCTCCAAGCCGTTGGGCGCGTTGGGGCTGCTTATCCGCGGCGTGGGCGTGGGGCCTTAACAAGCCGCGCTCGTTCCAAGGTGCTGGCAGCTGACGCGCGCCTCTCAGCTTGCCGCGACGTCCCGGTGGCGGTGGCCGGAATCCCTGCCCGTCACCCGCTCCAAGCCGTTGGGCGCGTTGGGGCTGCTTATCCGCGGTCTCGGGCGTGGGGCCTTAACAGGATTCCCCTCGTGCCAAGGTGCTGGCAGCCCCAACGCGCCCAACGGCTTGGCGCTACGTAACGGCGACGTCCTGATTCCGGCCAC
>JAQIZT010000831.1:0-5000 GCA_029228515.1 Populus alba x Populus x berolinensis | reverse complement strand
CAGGAAAAATCGTCGAGGTGGGACGCGCAGACGAAGCATGGGCTGTTCAGACACAGCGGGCAGGGTTGGAATCGTCAGCGCCGACGAAATCGGCAGAATCGGCAATCCGTTGCTGGCGATTGGTCTGGACTGTTTATAGTCCTAGGGCGTGACGAAAAAGACTGGGGGCCTTATGGCAGGGGCATCGATGCCAACAGTGGGAAAAATCCCCTTGCAATAAGCGCGTATATCCGCATCTGGAGGCCCGTCGGGTAAAATCGGCAGCGCAGATATGTTGACCAACACGGTCAGGACTCTGGGCTGTTTCCTAGGCCAGGCAGGAAAATTCGTCAAGGGGACGCGCTGACGAAACAGGGGCTGTTCAGACACAGCAGGCAGTTGTGGAATCGGCAGCGCCGACGAAATTCGGAGAAGACGGCAGAATCGGCAGCCGGTGCTGGCGATGAGTCCGGACGAATTATATTCCCAGGCTTTAAAACCTGAAAACGACTGGGGGCCTAGACACACACTGGGGCGAAGAGGCAGCTATGCCAACAGTGGGAAAAAATCCGGCAGCAGCAGAATTTTTTTGACGTACATGGGCTGGACGCAGGGCTGTCCAGGCAAGGCAGGAAAAAATCGTCAAGTGGGATGCGCCAGACGAAGCAGGGGCAGTTCAGACACAGCGTGCAAGTGTTGGAATCGGCATCGCCGACGAAAAATGGTAGAAGTCTGCAGAAATCGGCAGCCGGTGCCTGGCGATGTTCTGGACAGTTAATAGTCCAAAGGACGTGACGAAAAAGACTGGGGGCCAAGGCAGCGGCAGCGATGCCAACAGTGGGAAAAATCGGTCAAGCCCCCCGCCCGGAGATCCGCAGCTGGAGGCCCGTCGGGGAAAATCGGCATCGCAGAATTTGTTGACGAACACGGGCTGTACGCCTGGGCTGTCGAGGCCAGTCAGTAAAATTCGTCAAGGTGACGCGCAGACGAAACAGGGGCTGTTCAGAAGCAGCAGGCAGTGTTGGAATCGGCCAGCGGCCTGGACGAACGAGGGGCTGTTCATACAAATCGGCAACGTCGGAAAAATCGGCAGCGCGGATTTGTGCAGCTGGAGGCCCCTATCAGCTGGCTGCACCGCAACGAGTCATTCAATTCTCTGCCCTATCAACATAACTCCCAGAAGTGATGATTCTCTATCTTGGAATAAGAGGATCTCTTCCTCCCCGCGTCCGGCCGGGTGCGATTACCCGGACGTCGTCTTTCAAATCACTGCCCAATCGGCCACCCACTGCTGATGTGGTGGAATAGAGACCGGCCATGGTGGTGAGTGGAGGCTCCAAGACCTGTGAAAGCAAGAGTTTTTCCCGGGTCTTCCTCCGTTGGACGCGGCATGCTCGGACTGCCTGGTTTTCCCGCATCCCGCCCAAGAAAACGTCATGCTTTCCACGTGAAATCAATCCAGTAAAATCAGCCATATTTTTGTGAGGCTGCCAGCCGAATTTGGGGTCATTCCGGGCCGGTTTCCTATTATTGTTCGTATTTCCTTGATTTTTAAATGGTAGGAAAATAAAAAAAAAAATACTTCCCGACCTCGAAAAAAATCTGGGAAAATTTATAAAGGTGGATTTTGATTTTTGCCAACCTATGTGCAAAATTTCATCTCAAAATACCAAGAAATGAATTTTTTAGAGGGGGGGTGACACAGCAGTGGACCTAGAAGTACCTCTGCCCCTGCCAGAGCTGCCATAACACTTATAGCTCTTTAGGGGGTTGCCCCCCCGACTGGCCATGTGGCGCGCTGGCATGCGCCCTAATTTGATGTTTTATTTTAAAATTTATTTTTTAAAATTGAAATGAATTTTGTTTTTATGACAACATTAATTTTTAAGTAGTAGGCCTGCCGCGGGGGATTTGTGCGAGTCTGCTGGACAAATCGCACGTGGGGGCCCTCAGCCACGGCCCGAAGTAAACGTCCCGCCATCGGATGGACCCGTTTTCCGGCCGGCGACGAACCGAATCCGGACACCGCCCTTATAAAAAATCACACGCTGCTCGCGCGCACCGCCCGCGGCCCGCAGCCCACAGCAGTCTTGGCTCAGGGAGCGGCTGGGGCCTGAGGTCCTGGGGCACTTGGGTGCCCTTGGGCTCTAGGGGCGACTGGGCTCGCGCGCGCGCACGGCAATGATTTCCATGCCGCGCAGCGCAACGGGGGGCTTGACGCGGGGACAGCCCCTGCTGGCTGGCTATCTTACCCGCGTGGGGGCTGCCAACCATGGGCCTTGCCCCCCTGCTCTCTTAGCTGCCCCCCCCTCGCTGGAGAGGCTAACGCACACTCTTCGGCATGCGATTGCCATCAGTGGGAAAAATCGGCAGCGCGTACAGCCCCCGCTTCTTGCTGTCGTTCCCGCGCGGGGGCTGCCTTCGTGCCCATGGGGCACTGTGGCAGCGATGCCAGCAGTGTGAAAAATTCGGCAGCAGGCGCGGACAGCCCCCCCGCTTGCGATGCTGTCGTGCCCCGCGGGGGGGGCTTCTGCCTTCCGGGCCCGGGGCAGGCGGCAAGCGATGCCACCAGCATGTAAAAATCGGCAGCGCGGACAGCCCACGCTGGCTTGCTACCGTGCCCGCGCGGGGGGCTGCCATACTGTGCCCGGGGCAGCTGCAGCGATGCCAGCAGTGGGAAAAATCGAGACAGCTGCTGACAAGCCCCCGCTGGCTAATGCTGTCGGTCCCGCGGGGGGGCTGCCTACGGTCCGCCGGTCAGCGGACATGCGATGCCAGCAGAGTGAAAAATCGGCAGCGCTGAACAGCCCCCCGCTGGCTTGCTGTCTCGCCCCGCGGGGGGGCTGCCTTCGGGCCCGGGGCAGCGGCAGCGATGCCAGCAGTGGGAAAAATCGGCAGCGCGGACAGCCCCCGCTGGCTTGCTGTCGTGCCCGCGGGGGGGCTGCCTTCGGGCCCGGGGCAGCGGCAGCGATGCCAGCAGTGGGAAAAATCGGCAGCGCGGACAGCCCCGCTGGCTTGCTGTCGTGCCCGCGGGGGGGCTGCCTTCGGGCCCGGGGCAGCGGCAGCGATGCCAGCAGTGGGAAAAATCGGCAGCGCGGACAGCCCCCGCTGGCTTGCTGTCGTGCCCGCGGGGGGGCTGCCTTCGGGCCCGGGGCAAGCTGCAATCGATGCCTAGCAGTGGGAAAAATCGGCAGCGCGTACAGCCCCCGGCAGGCTGCCTGTCTTGCCCCCGCGGGGGGGCTGCCTATCCCCCCCCGTGCCCGGGGCAAAAGCGGCAGCGATGCCCATCGAGTGGGAAAAATCGGCAGCGCGGACCAGCCCCCGCTGTCTTGCTGTCTTGCCCGCGGGGGGGCTACCATCGGGCCCGGTGCCAGCGGCAGCGTATGCCAGCAGTGGGAAAAAATCGGAGGCAGCGCGGACAGCCCCCGCCGGCTTGCTGTCGTGCCCGGGCGGGGGGGCTGCCTTCGGGGCTCCGGGCAGTCGGCAGCGATGCCGAGCAGTGGGAAAAAATCGGCATAGCGGACAGCCCCCGCAGGCTTGCTGTCTTGCCGCGCGGGGGGGGCTGCCTTCGGGCCCGGGGGCCCCACCCCCTGCGCTCATTGCCTGCCCCCCGGCTGCGGGAGAGGCCTAGGCGCAGCTTTGGGCCCAGCCCGACGGTCGCTGGGCCGCAGCAATGCGCGCTGCCGAGTTTTCTCGCATCCCGCCAAGAAAACGTCGTGCTTTTCCACAATGAAACCAATCCAGTAAAATCAGCCATATTTTTGTGAGGCTGCCAGCCGAGATTTTGGGGTCATTCCGGGCCGGTTTCCTATTTTTGCGTATTTCCTTGATATTGTGAATGGTAGGAAAATAAAAAAAAATACTATCCTCAGACCTCTCGAAAAAATCTGGGAAAATTTATAAAGTAGGATTGGATATATGCCAACATATGTGCAAAATTTCATGCTCAAAAAACCAAGAAATGAGAATTTTTTTAGAGGGGGAGGGAGACAGCTGGGACCTAGTAGTGTCTACCCCTGCCATATCTGCAATAACACATATAGCTCTTTAGTGGGGTGCCCCCTGGCTGGCCATGGGGCGCGCTGGCTGGCGCCCATATAGGCCCTTCCCGGCGGGGGATTTGTGTGCTGCTGCTATGGCTCGGTACTAACGTGGGGGGACCTCATGGCCCGCTAGTAACGCCGCCATCGATGACCCTTTTTGCCCGGTCGGCGACGACCCGATTCCGGCCACCGTCCCTGTGACCCGCTCCAATCCGTTGGGCGCGTTGGGGCTGCTTATCCGCGGGTCGCGTGCGTCTCAACGCACTCTGATTTGCCAGCGCCACCGTAAGGCCAACCAATATCAAGCCCCAACTCGCCCAACGGCTTGGCGCGACGTCACGATTCCCGTCCACCGTCCCTGTGACCCGCTCCAAAGAGCCGTTGGGCGCGTTGGGGCTGCTTATCCGCGGCCTTGCGGGCGCGCACATGCACTCTGATTTGCCAGCAGTCTCGTAGCCATACCAATAGGCATCCCCAACGCGCCCAACGTCTTGGCGCGACGTCACGATTCCGTACACTATAAACCCGTCCCCCAGTGACCCTGCTCCAAGCCGGTTGGCGCGTTGGGGCTGCTAATCCGCGGCTGCGGGCGCGTCACGGGCACTCTGATTTGCCAGCCGCTCGTGCCAACCAATAGGCAGCCCAACGCGCCCAACGGCTTGGCGCGACGTCACGATTTCAGGCCACCGTCCCCGGTACCGCACCAAGCCGTTGTGTTCGCGTTGGGGCTGCTTATCCGCGGCTTGGGCGTGGGGCCCATAACAAGCCGCGCTCAGTTTCCAAGGTGCTGGCAATCTGACAGCGCGGCCTCTCAGCTTGGCCGCGACGTCACCGGTGGCGGTGTCCGGAATCCCTGTCCCGTGCACATCCCCGATCCAAGAGCCGTTTGGGCCTCGTTGGGGCAGTCTTATTCCGCGGTCTCGGGCGTGGGGCCTTATACAGAATTCCCCTCGTGCCAAGGTGCTGGCAGCCCCAACT
>JAQIZT010000830.1:10000-15193 GCA_029228515.1 Populus alba x Populus x berolinensis | reverse complement strand
GTCAGAGCCCGCGTCGACCTTTTATCTAATAAATGCGTCCCTTCCAGAAGTCGGGGTTTGTTGCACGTATTAGCTCTAGAATTACTACGGTTATCCGAGTAGCAAATACCATCAAACAAACTATAACTGATTTAATGAGCCATTCGCAGTTTCACAGTCTGAATTAGTTCATACTTACACATGCATGGCTTAATCTTTGAGACAAGCATATGACTACTGGCAGATCAACCAGGTAGCATTCCTTGGCGACACCACGACCCGCACGATCCCCGACGCCGATGAGACGAGGGGCCGAGACGGGCGAGGAAGTCGTTCTTATCGAGCACGAGCGGCTCGAACGGGACGGTCGCAGGGGCGGAGGCCCCCGCGCCGGCATCGCATTCCGCATCCGAAAGCACGAGCGACCGCGCGTGGGCCAGTTCGGCGGGATTCCGCTCGACTGGAACACGGGCGCCGCTGCTAGGTTCGCCCCGCGCCCCCGGGGAGGCGCGCGGCGGAGAGGGACAGCTTCACATTCAAATTCCACCGAAGTGGGTACGCAGCACAGGAACCCCGCCTCGCCGCAAGGCACCCAGGGCCTTGGGCTGAGAGTGATGGGGGCAGCAGGCCGACAGTTCGGTGCACAAGCACGGAGCCTGCCGACACGGACAGCCCAATTACCGCTCATGCGACTCTGCGTACACGCGACAACAATCCCGACGAGCGAACCACGGCCACGAGGGCAAGTGGAAACACCCGAGAGAGATCGTGCCCGCACCGCTGGACGCGAAAGGATCTCGAAGGGACAAGCAACACGCCGCTGGGGGACGCGAAGGATCTCGAAGGGACAAGCAACAAGCCGCGGGGGACGCGGGGGATCTCGAAGGGACACGCAACAAGCCGCGGGGGACGCGGCGGATCTCGAAGGGACAGGCCGCGGGGGGGAGCAACAGGGACAATCATTCGGGGGGCCATCTGCCTCAGCTCGGAAGACGGAGGCCAGGCCTCGGCAGCGGGCACATCGCGCAGGAGCTTGGGGATGGCGAGGAGAGCCAGCACCTTGGCAGAGCGCAGCAACTGAATGCAGCACGCCCACGCGGTACAGCTCTCCTCGCAATCCCCAAGCTCGGCGGTCCGCACCAGACACGTCGGCCAGGCCTCCAGCTTGCGAGCACAGGCAGAGGCCACCGCTGCCGTGACGTCGCGCCAAGCCGTTGGGCGCGTTGGGGCTGCCAGCACCTTGGCACGAGGGAATCCTGTTAAGGCCCCACACCCGAGACCGCGATAAGCAGCCCCAACGCGCCCAACGGCTTGGAGCGGGTCACGGCAGCGGTGGCCGGAATCAGGACGTCGCCGTTACGTAGCGCCAAGCCGTTGGGCGCGTTGGGGCTGCCAGCACCTTGGCACGAGGGGAATCCTGTTAAGGCCCCACGCCCGAGACCGCGGATAAGCAGCCCCAACGCGCCCAACGGCTTGGAGCGGGTGACGGAAGGGATTCCGGCCACCGCCACCGGGACGTCGCGGCAAGCTGAGAGGCGCGCGTCGGCTGCCAGCACCTTGGAACGAGCGCGGCTTGTTAAGCCCCACGCCCACGCCGCGGATAAGCAGCCCCAACGCGCCCAACGGCTTGGAGCGGGTCCCGGGGACGGTGGCCGGAATCGTGACGTCGCGCCAAGCCGTTGGGCGCGTTGGGGCTGCCTATTGGTTGGCACGAGCGCTGGCAAATCAGAGTGCGTGCGCGCCCGCAGCCGCGGATAAGCAGCCCCAACGCGCCCAACGGCTTGGAGCGGGTCACAGGACGGTGGCCGGAATCGGTCGTCGCCGGCCGGAAAACGGGTCATCGATGGCGGCGTTACTTCGGGCCATGAGGCCCCCCACGTTAGTCCGAGCATAGCAGCAGCCCACAAATCCCCCCGGCAGGCCTATGGGCGCCAGCCAGCGCGCCCCATGGCCAGCCGGGGCACCCCCTAAAGCTATAAGTGTTATTGCAGCTCTGGCAGGGGTAGACACTACTAGGTCCCAGCTGTCACCCCCCCTCTAAAAAATTCATTTCTTGGTATTTTGAGCTGAAATTTTGCACATATGTTGGCAAAAATCCAATCCAACTTTATAAATTTTCCCAGATTTTTTCGAGGTCGGGAAGTATTTTTTTTTATTTTCCTACCATTAAAAATCAAGGAAATACGCAAAAATAGGAACCGGCCCGGAATGACCCCAAATTCGGCTGGCAGCCTCACAAAAATATGGCTGATTTTACTGGATTGGTTTCATGTGGAAAGCACGACGTTTTTCTTGGCGGGATGCGAGAAAACCGGCAGCGCGCATGGCGCGGCCAGCGACGTCGGGCTGGCCCCAGCAGCGCCTAGCCTCTCCCGCGCGGGGGGCAGGCAAGAGCGCAGGGGCCCCGGGCCCGAAGGCAGCCCCCCCGCGGGCAAGACAGCAAGCCAGCAGGGGCTGTCCGCGCTGCCGATTTTTCCCACCGCTGGCATCGCTGCCGCTGCCCCGGGCCCGAAGGCAGCCCCCCCCGGGCAAGACAGCAAGCCAGCAGGGGCTGTCCGCGCTGCCGATTTTTCCCACTGCTGGCATCGCTGCCGCTGCCACGGGCCCGAAGGCAGCCCCCCCGCGGGCAAGACAGCAAGCCAGCGGGGGCTGTCCGCGCTGCCGATTTTCCCACCGCTGGCATCGCTGCCGCTGCCCCCGGCCCGAAGGCAGCCCCCCCGCGGGCACGACAGCAAGCCAGCAGGGGCTGTCCGCGCTGCCGATTTTTCCCACCGCTGGCATCGCTGCAGCTGCCGCTGCCCCGGGCCCGAAGGCACCCCCCCGCGGGCACGACAGCAAGCCAGCGGGGGCTGTCCGCGCTGCCGATATTTCCCACTGCTGCAACATCGCTGCCGCTGCCCCGGGCCCGAAGGCAGCCCCCCCGCGGGCAAGACAGCAAGCCAGCAGGGGCTGTCCGCGCTCAGCCCCCGCTGCCGTGAGCCTCACCCCCGAACGAATTTTCTCCCCGCCACGCCAGGCCTGGCCAGCCCAGCGACCCAGCCCCGTGTTTCGTCACAAATCTGCGCTGCCGATTTTCCGCGACGGGCCTCCAGCGGCATTTAACCAAGCGCTGCGCCCGATTTTTCCCACTGTGGCATCGCTGCCCCCGCAGCCCCAGCGTGTGCCTAGCCTCTCCCGCGCGGGGGGCAGGCAAGAGCGCAGGGGGCCAGGGCCCGAAGGCAGCCCCCCCGCGGGTAAGATAGCCAGCCAGCAGGGGCTGTCCCCGCGTCAGCCCCCGTTGCGCAGCGCGGCATGGGGAAATCATTGCCGCGCGCTGCGCGCGCGGCCTCCCAATCGCCCAAGAGCCCAAGGGCCCCCAAGGCCCCAAGCCTCTGCCCAGGCCCCAGGCCCCAGCGCCCAGCGCCCAGCGCCCCAGCGCCCAGCGCGGGCGCGGGCGGGCGCGCGCGGCGCGAAGCAGCATAGCGTGTGATTTTTATAGGGCGGTGGTCGGAATCGGGTCGTCGCGCTGCCGGGAAAACGGGTCATCGATGGCCGGCGTTACTTCGGGCCGTGTGGCCCCCCACGTGTAGTCCGAGCGTAGCAGCAGCCCTCCGCGGCAGGCCTATGGGCGCACAGCCAGGCGCGCCCCATGGCCACCCCCCTAAAGAGCTATAAGTGTTATTTTGCAGCACCTGGCAGGGGCAGAACACTACTAGCTCCCCAGCTTGTCACCCCCCCTCTAAAAAATTCATATTTCTTGGTATTTTGAGCTGAAATTTTGCACATAGGTTGGCAAAAATCCAATCCACCTTTATAACTTTTCCCAGATTTTTTCGAGGTCGGGAAGGATTATTTTTTATTTTCCTAGCCATTGAAAAGCAAGGAAATACTCAAAAATAGGAACCGGCCCGGAATGACCCCAAATTCGGCTGGCAGCCTTCACAAAAAAATGGCTGATATTACTGGATTGGTTTTCACGTGGAAAGCTCGACGTTTTCTCTGGCGGGATGCGGGAAAAAATCCAGGCCAAGCTGCGCATAAGCCGCGGCCCACCGGAAGAGCCCACCGGGAAAACTCTTAGCTTTCACCGTCTTGGCCTCCCCTCACCACCATGGCCGGCCTCTTAATCTCCCACCCAGTCAGATCAAAGTTGTGGCCGATAGGGCCAGTTGATTTTTGAACGACGCCCGAGCCTGGGTAATCGCACCCGGCCCGACGCGGGGAGGTAAGAGAGATCTCCTTTCCCTTCCACAAGAGAGGCGAACAACACATCGGGTAGTTATGTTGATTAGGGCATTATGAGAATTGAATGACTCGTTTGCGGGCAGCCAGCCTTTATAGGGCCTCCAGCTGCACAAAACCCGCGCTGCCGATTTTTTTCCGTGACGTTTGCCGATTTGTCTGAACAGCCCCTCGTTCGTCCGCGCTGCCGATTCCAACACTGCCTGCTGTGTCTGAACAGCCCCTGCTTCGTCAGCGTCGTCCCCTTGACGAATTTTCCTGCCTGGCCTGGACAGCCCAGCGTCCAGCCCGTGTTCGTCAACAAATCTGCGCTGCCGATTTTCCCCGACGGGCCGCCAGCTGCCGCCTGCCGATTTTTCCCACTGTTGGCATCGCTGCCGCTGCCTAGGCCCCCAGTCTTTTTCGTCACGCCTAGGACTATAAACAGTCCAGACTCATCGCCAGCACCGGCTGCCGATTCTGCCGACTTTTGCCGATTTCGTCGGCGCTGCCGATTCCAGCACTGCCCGCTGTGTATGAACAGCCCCTGCTTCGTCAGCGCATCCCCTTGACGATTTTTCCTGCCTGGCCTGGACAGCCCAGCGTCCAGCCCATGTTCGTCAAAAAATCTGCGCTGCCGATTTTTCCCGCTGTTGGCATAGCTGCCACTGCCCCAGCGCGTGCCTAGGCCCCCAGTCTTTTTCGTCACGCCTAGGACTATAAACAGTCCGGACTCATCGCCAGCACCGGCTGCCGATTCTGCCGACTTCGCCGATTTCGTCGGCGCTGCCGATTCCAGCACTGCCCGCTGTGTCTGAACAGCCCCTGCTTCGTCAGCGCATCCCTTGACGAATTTTCCTGCCTGGCCTGGACAGCCCAGCGTCCAGCCCATGTTCGTCAAAAAATCTGCGCTGCCGATTTTTCCAGCTGTGGGCATCGCTGCCGGCTGCCCCAGCGTTGCCTAGGCCCCCAGTGCTTTTTCGTCACGCCTAGGACTATAAACAGTCCAGACTC
>JAQIZT010000829.1:0-7500 GCA_029228515.1 Populus alba x Populus x berolinensis | reverse complement strand
CTATTGGTTGGCACGAGCGCTGGCAAATCAGAGTGCGTGCGCGCCCGCAGCCGCGGATAAGCAGCCCCAACGCGCCCAACGGCTTGGAGCGGGTCACAGGGACGGTGGCCGGAATCGTGACGTCGCGCCAAGCCGTTGGGCGCGTTGGGGCTGCCTATTGGTTGGCACGAGCGCTGGCAAATCAGAGTGCGTGCGCGCCCGCAGCCGCGGATAAGCAGCCCCAACGCGCCCAACGGCTTGGAGCGGGTCACAGGGACGGTGGCCGGAATCGTGACGTCGCGCCAAGCCGTTGGGCGCGTTGGGGCTGCCTATTGGTTGGCACGAGCGCTGGCAAATCAGAGTGCGTGCGCGCCCGCAGCCGCGGATAAGCAGCCCCAACGCGCCCAACGGCTTGGAGCGGGTCACAGGGACGGTGGCCGGAATCGGGTCGTCGCCGGCCGGAAAACGGGTCATCGATGGCGGCGTTACTTCGGGCCATGAGGCCCCCCACGTTAGTCCGAGCATAGCAGCAGCCCACAAATCCCCCGCGGCAGGCCTATGGGCGCCAGCCAGCGCGCCCCATGGCCAGCCAGGGGGCACCCCCCTAAAGAGCTATAAGTGTTATTGCAGCTCTGGCAGGGGTAGACACTACTAGGTCCCAGCTGTCACCCCCCCTCTAAAAAATTCATTTCTTGGTATTTTGAGCTGAAATTTTGCACATAGGTTGGCAAAAATCCAATCCACCTTTATAAATTTTCCCAGATTTTTTCGAGGTCGGGAAGTATTTTTTTTTATTTTCCTACCATTAAAAATCAAGGAAATACGCAAAAATAGGAACCGGCCCGGAATGACCCCAAATTCGGCTGGCAGCCTCACAAAAATATGGCTGATTTTACTGGATTGATTTCACGTGGAAAGCATGACGTTTTCTTGGCGGGATGCGGGAAAACCGGCAGCGCGCATGCCGCGGCCACCGGAGGAGCCCCGGGAAAACTCTTGCTTTCACGGTCTTGGCCTCCCCTCACCACCATGGCCGGCCTCTAATCCCCCCCATCAGCAGTTGTGGCCGATAGGGCAGTGATTTGAACGACGCCGCCGGGTAATCGCACCCGGCCGACGCGGGGAGGAAGAGATCTCTTCTTCCAAGATAGCGAACAACACATCGGGAGTTATGTTGATAGGGCAGAGAATTGAATGACTCGTTGCGGGCAGCCAGCTGATAGGGCCTCCAGCTGCACAAATCCGCGCTGCCGATTTTTCCGACGTTGCCGATTTGTCTGAACAGCCCCTCGTTCGTCCGCGCTGCCGATTCCAACACTGCCTGCTGTGTCTGAACAGCCCCTGTTTCGTCAGCGCGTCCCCTTGACGAATTTTCCTGCCTGGCCTCGACAGCCCAGCGTCCAGCCCGTGTTCGTCAACAAATCTGCGCTGCCGATTTTCCCCGACGGGCCTCCAGCTGCGGATCTCCGCGCTGCCGATTTTTCCCACTGTTAGGCATCGCTGCCGCTGACCTTGGCCCCCAGTCTTTTTTGTCTCGCCTAGGACTATAAACAGTCCAGACTCATCGCCTCTGCACCGGCTGCACGATTCTGCCAGACTTACTCCAAATTTCGTTCGGCGCTGCCGATTCCAACACTGCCCGCTATGTGTCTGTTCAGCACCTGCCTTCGTCAAGAGACATCACCTTGCACGATTTTTCCTGCCTGGCCTGGACTGCCCAGCGTCCAGCCCTTGTTAGTCAAAATAAAATCTGCGCTGCCGATTTTTTCCCACTGTTGGCATAGCTGCCACTGCCCCAGTGTGTGTCTAGGCCCCCAGTCGTTTCCGTCAAGCCGGGGACCTATAAATCGTCCGGACTCTTCGCCAAGCTCCGGCTGCCGATTCTGCCGTCTTACTCCGAGTTCTGTCGGCGCCGCTGACGATTCCAACACTGCCTGCTGTGTCTGAAATGCCCTCGCTGTTTCGTCAACGAGTCCCCTTGACGGAATTTTCCTGCCTGGCCTTAGTCAGCCCAGCGTCCAGCCCGTGTTCGTCAACAAATCTGCGCTGCCGATTTTCCCCGACGGGCTTCCAGCTGCGGTTCTCCGAACTGCCCGATTTTTCCCACTGTTGGACATCGCTGCCCCTGGCCTAGGCCCCCAGTCTTTTTCAGTTCTCGACTAGGACTATAAACAGTCCTGACTCATCGCCAGCACCGGCTGCCGATTCTGCCGATTACGTCGGCGACTGCCGATTCCTGCACTGCATGCCTGTGTTACTGAACAGCCCCTGCTTCGTCAGCGCATTCCCCTTGACGATTTTTCCTGCCTGGCCTGGACAGCCCAGCGTACAGCCAATGTTAGTCAAAAAATATGCGCTGCCGATTTTTAACACGGTTGGCATAGCTGCTCTGCCCCAGTGTGTGTCTAGGCCCCAGTCGTTTCCGTCAAGCCTGGGACTATAAATCGTCCGGACTCATCGCCAGCAACGGCTGCCGTTTCTGCCGAACTTCTCCGATTTCGTCGGCGCTGCCGATTCCAACACTGCCTGCTTGTGTCTGAACAGCCCATGTTTACGTTTTCATGACGTCAACCTTGACGAATTTTCCTTGCAGGCCTAGACAGCCACAGAGTCCAAGCCCGTGTTCGTCAACAAATATGCGCTTTGACGATTTTCCCCGACAGGGCCTCCAGATGCGGTTCTCCGCGCTTGCCGATTTTTCCCAATGTTGGCATCGCTGACACTGCCTAGGCCCCCGGTTCTTTTCTGTCACGACCTCGTGGACTTATAAACAGTCCAGACTCATCGCCAGCACCGGCTGCCGATTCTGACGATTTCGGCGGCGGCTGCAGTTTCCAAGCACTGCCTGCTGTGTTACGAATAAGCCCCTGTTTCGTCGGCGCATCCCCTAGACGATTTTTTCACTGCCTGGCCTGGACAGCCCAGCTACCCCAGCCCGTGTTCGTCAAGCAATCTGCGCCTCCGATCTTCCCCAGACGGGCCTGCTGCTTGCACAAATCTGGCGCTGCCGATCTGTCCCCTTTGGTGGCATGGCTGCCACTGACCCCGTTGTCTAGACCAAATCTGTCTTTCTCTTCAAGCATTGGACTATTCAGTCCCGGTGACATCCTGGGAGCGCCTGCCCGGTGGTACCATCCCATCCAAGCCTCCTCGACGCACCGTGCCCCTAGAGGGGCCGGAGGGGACGAATCGGAGCGAAACTGGGGACTGAAACTGAATCTCAGTCGGATACGTTGGCCAGCAAGGCCACTCTGCCACTTACAATACCCCGTCGCGTATTTAAGTCGTTCTGCCAAGGATTCTACCCGCCGACTCGGTGGTGGGAATTGTACTTCAAGGCGGCGAACCGCTGGCCGGGCTCTTTCGCCGCGAGGGCTTGCGGCTCAAACGGCACGGGCCCTCCGGGCCCTATAGAGGCCCCTACTGCAGGTCGGCAATCCGGGACGGCGGGCGCACGCGTCGCATATCTAGCCCGTGCGGATTCTGACTTGACGAAGGCCGTTCAGTCATATATCCAACTGCACGGTAGACTTTCAGCGCAACTGTGCCTTTTAAACCAAAGCGCTGATGTTCTAATGTGTTGCGATATATTCAACGGTTTCCTCTCGTACTAGGTTGGGATTACTATTGCGGACCACACTGTCATCAGTAGGGTAAAAACTATCATCTGTCTCCTACGACGGATCCTAAACCCAGCTCACGTTCCCTATTGGTGGGTGAACAAGCGCAACACTTGCGTGGAATTTCTGCTTCACACGAATGATAGGCAAGAGCCGACACTCGAAGGAATCAATATAAGCACACGTCGCTATGACACGCTTTTCGGACTTGCCACACAGCCATGTTATCCATGTGGTCAACTTTTCTGACACCTCTAGCTTCTAAACTTCCCGAAGGTCTAAAGGATCTGATTAGGCCTACGCTTATCAACGGTTCGTATTCGTGTACTGGAATTCATGAATCAAACGAGAGCTTTTACCCTTTTGTTCCACACGATGATTTCTCGTTCTCGTTTGAGCTCATCTTAGTGACCGACTCTTGCGTTTAATACTTTTTTAAAAGCAGATGTGACCCGCCCCAGCCTAATACTCGCCCACACTGTCTATGTCTTCCGCGACCGGATGGTCGGCCGCCGAAAGAGCGGCGCTTGGGGTCACCAAAAGAGGGGCCAGTCGCCCGGATCGCGATCTGAACCGATTGATACTCGGAGAGTATAAGTAAAATGTAACGTTGAATGTAAAGTTTTGGGTATTTCACCATTTGACCAGAAACAGCTCCCACGTTGATCCTTACACCTCTCAAGTCATTTTCACAAAGTACGGACTCTTGAGTTCTAAGCTCAACGAGGGTCTTACTTTCCCCCGCTGATTACGGCCAAGCCCTGTTCCCTTGGCTGTGGTTTCGCTGGATAGTAGACAAAAAAGGGGGAACAGTGGTGAATCTCGTTAATCCATTCATGTCGCGTCACTAATTAGATGACGAGGCATTTGGCTACCTTAAGAGAGTTCATACGTTACTCCCGTCAGTTTACCCGAGCTTGGTTGAATTTCTTGCACTTTGAACATTCAGAGCACTGGGCAGAGAAAATCACATTGCAGTTTGAGCCATCCGCAGGGACCATTCGCAATGCTTTTGTTCTTTAATTAAAACAGTCGGATTCCCCTTGTCCGTACCAGTTCTGAGTCGGACTGTTCGACGCCGGGGAAGGGCCCCCCGGAAGGGGCCGGATTCCAGTCCGTCCCCCGGCCGGCAACGCGACGACCCGCTCTCGCCGGCGAGGAGCAGCTCGGAGCAGTTCCACCGTACAGCCGAGACGGGTTCGTGGACTGGAGACCCCCGAAGCCCAGCCCTCAGTGAGCCAATCCTTTTCACGAGAGGTTACGGATACCATTTTTGCCGTACTTTCTCCCTGTGGCACCCTACATATGTTGTCCATCGACCAGAGGGCTGTTCATCCTTTGGGACCTGATGCAGTGTTGTATGAGTCACCGACACGTTTCTGGTCCGGGCGTGGCGAGAGGCACTCGGTCCTCCTGTGGTATTTTCAGAAGGGCACGCCGGGTGGTGCGCACCGGACACCACGCGACGTGCGAGTGCATTCTTCAGCCGCATGGACCCTACCTCCGGACTAAGTAGTTCTCAATGGTGTTAGGGCGGGGCTGTTTAAACAGAAGAATAGAATAACTCTTCCCGATGGCTCCCCGCCGACGTTACTCCGGATTCTCTCCTAACGCCATTTGCCGTCTAGACCGCCACGTCCCGTGGTTCAGGTAATTTTAACCCGATTCCCTTTGACGAATGCTCCGCGCGCGTAAAACGCGCTTGTCGGACGGGCTTCCCCCGTCTGCTATTAGGTATTCGACTAACCCATTGTGCAAGTGTCATCCGTTCACATGGAACTCTTTCCCCTACGATTCGGCCTTCAAAAGTTACTCATTTTGAAATATTTGCTACTAACTGACCAAGATCTTGCACCAGACGGCCGACTCCGACCCCCGGGCTCGCGCCCCGTGTGGTTTTTTGCAGTGTCGACCAGCCGCAGCCCTCTCCTACTGTCATCGGGGACCTGCTGCAGCTTGCCCCGACGGAGTTTTCTGTTCGGGTGGTATCAGGTCCGCGCGCTTCATCGACCATCCATTTTCGGGGACTAGTGTGTGATTCGGCAGGGGAGTTGTATTTGCACACTCCTTAGCGGATTTGCGTGGCTTCCCGTGACCAAGTCGTGTGGTACTTGGGAAACTGAGCGCAGACACCCTTTGTGGGTTCTAGGTTGGCGCGCAGTTGGTGCCACCGTAACCCGGCTTCCGCGTTCAGCGCCGTCGACATCGCCTAGTTCTGCTCTCTGACCAAAAATGGCCCACTTGGAGAGCATCTCGATTCCGTGGCTGTGAGCCGCTCAACGAAGTCGCAGCCGCGCCGGATCTACCTATTTAAGAAGAGTATTGAGAAAATAGGGGGATATCGAGGGCGTTGCGCCCATACCGATGCCTATCTAATCATGCTGGCTTTACAAGGATACCGATTTTCAGAACTCGCACCGAGTGCTCCAAGCTAATCTCTGAGTGTTGGAAATCTTCGGAGGGAACCAGCTACTAGACGGGTTCGGATATAAGTCTTTCGCCCCTGATACCCAAGTCAGATAACGATTTACGATTTGCACGTCAGTTATCTGCTGCGGGCCTCAAGCCAGAGTTTCCTCTATTAGGCTTCGCCCCGCTCAGGCATAGTTCACCATCTTTACGGGTTCTCCCGACAGGCATGCTCTCACTCGAACCCTTCTCAGAAGATCAAGGTCGGTCGGCGGTGCAACCTCGAGGGGATCCCGCCAGTCAGCTTCCTTGCGCCTTACGGGTTTACTCGCCCGTTGACTCGCACACATGTCAGACTCCTTGGTCCGTGTTTCAAGACGGGACGAATGGGGAGCCCACAGGCCGATGCCCGGAGCGCGCATGTGCCGGGGCACGCCGTGACGGCGCGCGCTGCAGTCCACGATCGCGACGACGGCGTCTCCACGGGCGTTTCAAAGGCCCGGGCTTTGGCCGCCACCGCGATCAGCATCGGTCCACGCCCCGAGCCGATCGGCGGACCGGCCGTAACCGTTCCACATCCGACCGGGGCGCATCGCCGGCCCCCATCCACTTCCCTCCCGACAATTTCAAGCACTCTTTGACTCTCTTTTCAAAGTCCTTTTCATCTTTCCCTCGCGGGTACTTGATTGCTATCGGTCTCTCGCCCGTATTTAGCCTTGGACGGAATTTACCGCCCGATTGGGGCTGCATTCCCAAACAACCCGACTCGCAGACAGCGCCTCGTGGTGCGGCAGGGTCCAGCCACGTCGGGGCTCTCACCTCTCCGGCGCCCCTTTCCAGGGGACTTGGGCCTGGTCCGCCGACTGAGGACGCTTCTCCAGACTACAATTCGGACGCCGCAGGCGCCAGATTCTCAAGCTGGGCATTTCCCGGTTCGCTCGCCGTTACTAGGGGAATCCTTGTAAGTTTCTTTTCCTCCGCTTATTGATATGCTTAAACTCAGCGGGTAGTCCCGCCTGACCTGGGGTCGCAACGAGAGCATCTCTAGAATTTCGTATATGCCCGCAGGGTTCGCAGGAGATCCCGGCGGGCGGTACAGTGCAGCGCCGCAGCCTTATACGAGACCGTATGCCTTTCCATAGGAAGGTAGGGGTCTCTCATTAACACCACCGCTCGTGCTCGTGTGGAGCGCGTGACCGTCGCCGAGGTACTCGATTTTAGGGCAGACTCGGCGGGCGATAGAGGAGCGCAGGTGCGTAGGAGAGACCCAGTATCCGAACCCCCGCCCTCCGGCGAGACCAGAGGGCGAGAGGGGGGGCGACGATGCGTGTCACCTAGGCAGACGTGCCCTCGAACCAGGAGGCCTCAGGGCGCAGTCTCAAACTTGCTTGTTCAAAGACCTCTGATGGTTCACGGGACTTACTTGCAGTATTCACACCAAGTTATCGCATGTTCGCTACGTTGCTTCATCCGATGCGAGCAGCCGAGATTT
>JAQIZT010000828.1:10000-15268 GCA_029228515.1 Populus alba x Populus x berolinensis | reverse complement strand
AGCGGTGGGAAATTCGCAGCGCGGACAAGCCCCTCGCTGGCTTGCTATCTTGCCCGCGGGGGGGTGGGGCTGCTTCGGCCGTGGCAGCGGCAGCGATGCCAGCGGTGGGAAATATCGGCAGCGCGGACAGCCCACTGCTGGTTTTGCTATCTTGCCCGCGAGGGGGGCTGCCGTTCTGGGCCCGGTAGGCATATCAGCGGCAGCTGATTGCCAAGCTGGTGGGAAAATATCGGCAGCAGCGGACAGCCACATGCGGGATTTGATAATCTTGCCCGCGGTGGGCCTGCCTTCGGGCCCGGATGGGCAGCTGCCGCAGGGTATCTGATTGCCAGCGGTGGGAAATATCGGCAGACGGCGGACAAGCCCTGCTGGCTTGCACTATCATTCCTGTGAGTCGTGTGGGGCTGCCTGCGGGCCCGGGGACGCGGCAGTCGATGCCATGCTGGGCGGGAAATATCGGCAGCTGCGGACAGCCCCTGCTGGCTTGCTATCTTGCCCGCGGGGGGGCTTGGCCTTCGGGCCCGGTTTGCAGCGGCAGCGATGCTCAGCGGTTGGGAAATATCGGGCAGCGCGGTCAGCCCCTGTCTGGACTTGACGATCTTGCCCGTCGGGGGGGTGACTGCCTTTCGGGCCCGGCCGGGCCATGCGTGCAGCGATGCCTAGCTGTAGTTGGGCAAAATATCGGCAGCGCGCGGACAGCCCCTGCTGGTCTTGCATTATCTTGCCCGCGCGCGGGCTGCCTTCGGGCCCGGGGCTCAGCCCCGGCCAGCGATGCTGTCCAGCTGGTTGTGGGAAATATACGGCAGCGCCGACAGCCCCTGCTGGCTTGCTATCTTGCCGACGGTGCGGGCTGACTCTTCAGGCCATCTGTAGGCTAGCAGGCAGCGATGTCCAGCTAGGTGGGAAATACTTCGGCCAGCGCGGACAAGCCCATGACTGGCTTGCTATCTTGCGCCTGCTGGGTGACAGGCTGACTTATGGGCCCGGTGCATGCGGAAGCTAGAATGCCAATGCGGTAGTGGAAATAGCTGGCAGCGCGGACAAGCCCATCGCTGGCTTAGCTATATATTGCACCGCGGGTGGGCATGCCTTCTGGCCAAGGCCGGGGCAGCCTGGCAGCATGATGACCAGCGAGTGGGATACGATATCGGCAGCGCGTCTAGCCCATGCCTGGCTTGCTATCTTGCCCGCGGAGGGTCGGCCACTGTCTTAGGGCCCACGTTTGGCCAGCGGCAGCGAGTTGCAGCACGTCGTTGGGAAATTTCGCTATGACTGCGCGGACAGCCCCTGAGGTGCTTGCTATCTTGCCCGCGGGGGGGCTGCCTTCGGGCCCGGTTCTTATCTGGGCTAAGCAATATGATCTTTGGCAGCGGTTGTCCATTGACTTGTGCTTGAGAGAAACGTATCGGCAGCGAGGACATGCCCCTGCTGGCCTTGCTGTTTCATTTGCGCGCGGGGGGGCTGCCTTCGTGCCCGTATGGCTATGAGGCTCCAGCGATAGCCAGAGGTGGGATTAATTGTCGGCAGCGCGGAAAGCCCCTGCGGGAATTTTGCATTTCTTGCCCGCGCGGGGGGGGCTGCCTTCGGGCCCGGAGTCCTCCCTTTTGCAGCGGCAGCGATGTCCTGGGTGTGGACTGGTGGGAAAGATCGGCAGCGCCGGAACTAGCTCCCTGGCTGGCTCTGCTTTACCTTGCACGCAGAGGTCGGGGCGGTCTTCGGGCGTCAGTTGGCAGCAAGGCAG
The DNA here is from genome assembly GCA_029228515.1 of Populus alba x Populus x berolinensis. Taxonomy (NCBI): domain Eukaryota; kingdom Viridiplantae; phylum Streptophyta; class Magnoliopsida; order Malpighiales; family Salicaceae; genus Populus; species Populus alba x Populus x berolinensis. The sequence continues at coordinate 13,527 of JAQIZT010000828.1, read as the reverse complement.
CGTTGCCAGCTGTGTGGGAAAATAGCGGCAGCGCGGACTGCCCCTGCTTGAGCGTGCTATTCTTGAACGAGGGCGGGGTGCCTTCGGGCCCGGTGGGCAGCTGGCAGCGATGCCAGCGGTGGGAAATATCGGCAGCTGAGGACAGCCCTTGATTTGGCTTGCTTATCTGCCCCGCGGGGGGGCTGCCTTCGGGCCCGTGGCAGCTGGCAGGCGATGCCATAGTGTGGGAATATATCGGCAGCGCGGACAGCCCCGCTGGCTTGCTATCTTGCCCGCGGGGGGCTGCCTTCGGGCCCGTGGCAGCGGCAGCGATGCCAGCGGTGGGAAAAATCGGCAGCGCGGACAGCCCCTGCTGGCTTGCTATCTTGCCCGCGTGGGGGGCTGCCTTCGGGCCCGGGTGCAGCTGCGACTCTGGCCTTGCCCCCCGCGCGGGAGGAGAGGCTAGGCGACTGCTGGGGCCAGCCCGACGTCGCTGGCCGCGCATGCGCGCTGCCGGGTTTCGCGCCATCCCGCAAAGGAAAAACGTATCTCGTGCGTTCCACATGAAACCAATCCAAGTAAAATCAGCAATATTTTTGTGAGGCTGCTCAGGCAAATTTGGGGTCATTCCGGCTGCCCTTGGGATTTTCCTATATTTGCGTTCATTTCCCTTGATTTTTCTATCTGCAATAGGAAGAATAAATAAAAATACTTCCCCGACCTTCTAAAAATGTGGAACAATTTATAAAGTTTGGATTCGTATTTTTGCCTTGCCTCTTTATGTGGCAAAATTTCAGTCTCACTAAATACCAAGATAATGAACTTTTATTATATGATGTGATTGGACTGGGGGGTGACAGCTCGGCGACCTAGTAGTGTCTACCCCTGCCAGTGCTGCAATAACACGTATAGCTCTTTAGGGGGGTGCCCCATGGACTGCGCCATGGGGCGCGCTAGCGCTGGCGGCCCATAGGCCTATTCCGCGTGGGGTTTGTGCGGCTGCGTGCATTATGACTCGGCAATAACGTGAGGGAGCCTCATTGGAACCGATAGTAACGCCGACACCTCGATGACCCGTTTTCCGGACCGGCGATCGACCCGATTCCTGGCCACCGTCCCTGAGGACCCGCTCTCAAGCCGTTGGGGCTCGTTTGGGATGCTTCTCTCCTTGCATGGCGGCTAGCGGTTGCGCGCACGCACTCTGATTTGCCAAGCGCTTCGTGACCAACCAAATAGTGGCAGTAGCCCCAACGCGCCCAACGGCTTGGCGCTGACGTCACAGATGTAGATCCGGCCACCGTATCACCGGGTACTCCGCCTCATCGTCTCTTGCGCGCGTTGGGGCTGCTTATCCGCGGCGTGGAGTGTCGTTTGGTGCGGGACCTTAACAGAAGCCGCGCTAAGTCTACCAAGCGTGATGGCATGCCGTACGCGCGCCCGTATCAGCTTTGCCGCGACGTCCCCGGTTGGCGTTGGACCGGTAATCCCTCCACAGACACCCGCTCCAAGCCAGTTGGAAGCGCGTTTGGGCTGCTTATCCGCTAATTGGTCTCTGGCGTGGGGCCTTGACAGGATTCCCCTCGTGCCAAGGTGTGCTGGCATGCCCCAACGCCGCCCAACGGCTTGGCTGTTCGTACGTACAGGCGACGCTCCTGATTGCCCGTCAAGTGCCACCGCTGCCGTGTCCCGCTTTCCAAGACGTTGCGGGCGCGTGAGGGCTGCTTAATCCGCTATGGTCTAAGCGGTGTGAGAGGCCTTAACAGGATTCCCCTCGTGACCAAGGAGCTGGCAGCCAAACGCGCCCAAAGGGATTGGCGTGACGTCACCCCTGCAGCGGTGGGCCGCTGCCTTTGTGCTCGGCAAGCTGTCGAGGCCTGGCCGTGTGTCTGTGCGTGCCGGACCGCCGAGGCTTCGGGATTGCGAGGTAGAGCTGTACCGCTTTATTGTGGACGCTGTGCCTGTCATTTACAGTTGTCCGGCGCCTCTTGCGTAAGGTTGCTGCGCTCTACTCGCCATCCCCAATGACTCCTGCGACTGATGTGCCCGCTGCCTGCCTAGGCCTGGCCTCCGTCTTCCGAGCTGTGGCAGATGAGGCCCCCCCCGAATGATTGTTCCAGTTGCTCCCCCCTATCAGCCGCCTGTCCCTTCGAGATCCGCCGCGTTCCCCGCGGCCTTTGTTGCGCGCTCTCTTCGAGATCACATCCTCCGAAGTCCACCGCGGCTTGTTTGCTTGTCTCCTTCGAGATCCTTCTCGCGTCCCACAGCGGCGTGCTTGCTTGTCCCTCGGAGATCCTTTCAGCGTCCAGACTGGTTGCGGGCTACGTATCTCTCTCGGGTGTTATTCCTTCCACTATGCCCTCCGTGGCCGCTGTGTTCGCTCGTTCGGATTGTTGTTGATCGCGTGTTATGTTACAGACTAGAGTCGCATTTCATGTACGAGCCGATGGTTGATGGGCTGTCCGTGTTTGTCGGCAGGCTCTCAGGGCTTGTTAGCACTCGAACTGTCGGCTCTGCTGCCCCCATCACTCTCGGCCGCCAATAGCCCGTGGGTGCCCTTGCGGCGAGGCGGTTATTCGGTTACTGTGCTGTATTGTTACCACTTCCGTGGAATTTGAATGTGAAGCTGTCCCTCTCCGACTGCAGCGCCTCCCCGGGCCGTGCCGCTGGGATGCGATCCTAGCAGCGGACGCCATGTGTTCCCAGATCGACGAGCGGAAAAATCCCGTTCCGAATCTGGCCCACGTGCGGTCGTTCCGCGGTGTTCATTGTTGTATGCTTTTGGATGCGGAATGCCTTCGTAATCGTCCGCGCCGGGGCGCTCTCACGACCTCATGCGACCGTCTCCGTTCGAGCCGCTCTAGTGCTCGATTAAGTACGAATTCCTCGCACGTCTCGGCCCCTCGTCCTCATCGGCGTTCGAGGATCGTGCGGGTCGTAGGGTTGTGTGCAAGGAAGTGCTACCTGTTTGATCCTGTCCAGTTTTATAGTCACTATGCTTGTCTCAATAGATATAAGACATGCATGTGTAAAGTCTAAGGACTATATTCAGACTGTTCAACTGCGAGAATAGGCTCATTAAATCAGTTATAGCTTTGTTTGATCCGGTATTTGCCTACTCGGATAACCGTAGTAATTCAACGAGCTAATGACGTGTCATACAAACCCCGTATTCTAGGATTAGGGGGACGCTCCCATTTATTAGATTAAAGGTTCGGACGCGGGCATCTGCCAGATTATTGCTATGATGATTCTTGATAATTCTCGACGTGTACTGCACTGCGCCATCGTTGCTGTGCGACGCTTATCTATCAAATTTCTGGCCCCTTTCTGAACCTTTCGATTGGTAGGATTAAGACAGGATCCTACCATGGTGGTGGTAGGGGATGACGGAGAATTTATGGGTTCGAACTTTCCTAGGAGAGCGGAGAGCCTGAGAAACGGCTACCACATCTCAAGGAAGAAGCAGCAGATCCTTCGTGCAGCAATATTCTCCAACTCCTGACTCACGGGATGGTAGTGACAATAAATAACAATTCCGGTTGGTACTC
>JAQIZT010000828.1:0-2500 GCA_029228515.1 Populus alba x Populus x berolinensis | reverse complement strand
CTATCGGCCACAACTGCTGATGGGGGGGATTAGAGGCCGGCCATGGTGGTGAGGGGAGGCCAAGACCGTGAAAGCAAGAGTTTTCCCGGGGCTCCTCCGGTGGCCGCGCATGCGCGCTGCCGGTTTTCCCGCATCCCGCCAAGAAAACGTCATGCTTTCCACGTGAAATCAATCCAGTAAAATCAGCCATATTTTTGTGAGGCTGCCAGCCGAATTTGGGGTCATTCCGGGCCGGTTCCTATTTTTGCGTATTTCCTTGATTTTTAATGGTAGGAAAATAAAAAAAAATACTTCCCGACCTCGAAAAAATCTGGGAAAATTTATAAAGGTGGATTGGATTTTTGCCAACCTATGTGCAAAATTTCAGCTCAAAATACCAAGAAATGAATTTTTTAGAGGGGGGGTGACAGCTGGGACCTAGTAGTGTCTGCCCCTGCCAGAGCTGCAATAACACTTATAGCTCTTTAGGGGGGTGGCCATGGGGCGCGCTGGCTGGCGCCCATAGGCCTGCCGCGGGGGATTGCTGCGACGCTGCTACACACGTGGGGGGCCTCACGGCCCGAAGTAACGCCGCCATCGATGACCCGTTTTCCGGCCGGCGACGACCCGATTCCGACCACCGCCCTATAAAAATCACACGCGCGCGCGCGCGCGCGCGCCCGCGCCCGCGCTGGGCGCTGGCGCTGGGGCTGGGGCGCTGGGGCTGGGGGCCTGGGGCCTGAGGGCCTGGGGCCCTTGGGGGCCCTTGGGCTCTTGGGCGATTGGGCGCGCGCGCGCGCGGCAATGATTTCCATGCCGCGCTGCGCAACGGGGGCTGACGCGGGGACAGCCCCTGCTGGCTGGCTATCTTACCCGCGGGGGGGCTGCCTTCGGGCCCTGCCCCCTGCGCTCTTGCCTGCCCCCCGCGCGGGAGAGGCTACGCACACGCTGGGCAGCGGCAGCGATAACAAGCAGTGGGAAAAATCGGCAGCGCGGTAAATGCCGCTGGAGGCCCGTCGCGGAAAATCGGCAGCGCAGATTTGTTGACGAACACGGGCTGGAGCTGGGCTGGCCAGGCCTGGCAGGAAATTCGTCTAGGGGGTAGGCTCACGGCAAAGGGGGCTACGCGGGGACAGCCCCCGCTGGCTTGCTGTCTTGCCCGCGGGGGGGCTGCCTTCGGGCCCGGGGCAGCGGCAGCGATGCCAGCAGTGGGAAAATCGGCAGCGCGGACAGCCCCCGCTGGCTTGCTGTCTTGCCCGCGGGGGGCTGCCTTCGGGCCCGGGGCAGCGGCAGCGATGCCAGCAGTGGGAAAAATCGGCAGCGCGGACAGCCCCCGCTGGCTTGCTGTCTGCCCGCGGGGGGCTGCCTTCGGGCCCGGGGCAGCGGCAGCGATGCCAGCAGTGGGAAAAATCGGCAGCGCGGACAGCCCCTGCTGGCTTGCTGTCTTGCCCGCGGGGGGCTGCCTTCGGGCCCGGGGCAGCGGCAGCGATGCCAGCAGTGGGAAAAATCGGCAGCGCGGACAGCCCCTGCTGGCTTGCTGTCTTGCCCGCGGGGGGCTGCCTTCGGGCCCGGGGCAGCGGCAGCGATGCCAGCGGTGGGAAATATCGGCAGCGCGGACAGCCCCTGCTGGCTTGCTATCTTGCCCGCGGGGGGGCTGCCTTCGGGCCCGGGGCAGCGGCAGCGATGCCAGCGTGGGAAAAATCGGCAGCGCGGACAGCCCCCGCTGGCTTGCTATCTTGCCCGCGGGGGGGCTGCCTTCGGGCCCGGGGCAGCGGCAGCGATGCCAGCGTGGGAAAAATCGGCAGCGCGGACAGCCCCTGCTGGCTTGCTGTCTGCCCGCGGGGGGGTGCCTTCGGGCCGGTGGCAGCGGCAGCGATGCCAGCGGTGGGAAAATATCGGCAGCGCGGACAAGCCCCTGCTGGCTTGCTATCTTGCCGCGGGGGGGGGCCTGCCTTCGGGCCCGGGGCAGCGGCAGCGATGCCAGCGGTGGGAATATCGGCAGCGCGGACAGCCCCTGCTGGCTTGCTATCTTGCCCGCGGGGGGCTGCCTTCGGGCCCGGTGGCAGCGGCAGCGATGCCAGCGGTGGGGAAATATCGGCAGCGCGGACAGCCCCTGCTGGCTTGCTATCTTGCCCGCGGGGGGGCTGCCTTCGGGCCCGGGGCCAGGGCAGCGATGCCAGGGTGGGAAATATCGGCAGCGCGGACAGCCCTGCTGGCTTGCTATCTTGCCCGCGGGGGGCTGCCTTCGGGCCCGTGGCACGGCAGCGATGCCAGCGGTGGGAAATATCGGCAGCGCGGACAGCCCCTGCTGGCTTGCTATCTTGCCCGCGGGGGGGGCTGCCTTCGGGCCCGGGGGCAGCGGCAGCGATGCCAGCGGTGGGAAATATCGGCAGCGCGGACAGCCCCTGCTGGCTTGCTATCTTGCCCGCGGGGGGGCTGCCTTCGGGCCCGGGGCAGCGGCAGCGATGCCAGCGGTGGTGGGAAATATCGGCAGCGCGGACAGCCCCTGCTGGCTTGCTAT
>JAQIZT010000827.1:10000-15273 GCA_029228515.1 Populus alba x Populus x berolinensis | reverse complement strand
ACTGGGGGCCTAGGCAACCACGCTGGGGTCAGTGCAGCGAATGCCAAACAGTGGAACAAATCGCAAAGTCGCAGATTTTTTGACGAACATGGGCTGTCCAGGCCAGGCAGGAAAAATCGTCAAGGGGATGCGCTGACGAAGCAGGGGCTGTTCAGACACAGCGGGCAGTGCTGGAATCGCAGCGCCGACGAAATCGGCGAAGTCGGCAAATCGGCAGCCGGTGCTGGCGAATGAGTCTGGACTGTTTATAGTCCTAGGCGAGTGACGAAAAAGACCTGGGGGCCATAGGCACTATAACATCGCGCTGGGGCACGCGGCAGCGATGCCCACAGCGGAAAAATCGGCAGCGCAGATTTTTCTTGAGCGAACATGGGCCCTTGGACGCGGGGCTGTCCAGGCCAGGCAAGGACAAACAATTTTTATTTTCGTCAAGTGGGATGCGCTGACGAAGCAGGGCTGTTCAGATACACAAGCGGGCAGTTCTGGAATCGGCAGCGCCTGACATATATCCGGCCGAAGTCGGCAGAATCGGCAGCGCGGTGCTACAGGCGATGAGGTCCGGACTCGTTTATAGTCCTAAGGCGTGAACGAAAAAGACTGGGGGCCTAGGCACGGCGCTGGGCTCGGCAAAAGCGGCAGCGATGCCCCCCAGCGGGAAAAATCGGCAGCGCAGATTTTTTGATCGAACAGTGGGCTGGGAACGCTGGGCCTTGTCCAGGCCACGGCAGGAAAATTCGTCAAGGGGATTCGCTGACGAAGCAGGGGCTGTTTCAGTACACAGGCGGGCAGTGCTATGGAATCGGCAAGCGCCGACGAAATCGCAAAAGAGTCGGCAGAATCGGTCAGCCGGTGCTAGGCGATGAGTCTGGACTGTTTATAGTCCTAGGCGTAGACGAAAAAGACTGGGGCCTAAGGCACGCTGCCTGGGGCAATAAAAAAAGGCGCGCAGCGATGTGCCCACACCTTAACACAGCGAAAAATCTCAGCGCAGATTTTTTGACGAAACATGGGCTGGACTGCTGGGCTGTCCAGGCCAGGAAGGAAAATTCACAAGGGAGATGCGCAGACGAAGCAGGGGGCTGTTTCCCAGACAACAGCCGGGCAGGGCTGGGCGAATTCCGAGCAGCGCCGACGAAATCGTGCAAAGTCGGCAGAATCGGCCAAGCCGGGTGCTGGCCGATGAGTCTGGACTGTTTTATAGAGTCCAGATAGGCGATGACGAAAAAGTCTTGGAGGGCCTAGGCACTGATGCTGAGGGCAACTAAGCGGCAGCGATGCCCACAGCGGGAAAAAATCGGCAGCGCAGATTTTTTGACGAACATGGGCTGGACGCTGGGCTGCTATCCCAGGCCAGCAGGCAAAATTCGTCAAGGGGATGCGCTGACGAAGCAGGCGGCTGTATCAAAGACACAGCGGCAGTTGCTTAAGAATCGGCCAGCGCCGACATAAGAAATCGGGTCGAAGTCGGCAGAATCTGGCAGCCGGTGCTGGCGATGAGTCGCGGACTGTTTATAGTCCTAGGCGTGACGAAAAACCGACTTGGGGCCTAGGCGACACGCTGGGGCAAAAAATGGGGGCCCAAAATAAGCGGCAGCGGATGACCAACAGTGGGAAAAAATCGGCAGCGCGGAATTTGTGCAAGCGTGGAGGCCCGTCGGGGAAAATCTGCAGCGCAGATTTGGTGACGGAAACACAGGAGCTGGACGCGTGGGCTGTCCAGGCCAGGCAGGAAAATTCGTCGAGGGGACGCGACTTGGACGAAAACAATGGGCGCTAGTTCAGAACACAGCAGGCAGTGGTTGGAATCGGCAGCGCGGACGAACGAGGTGGCTTTTCAGAGCAAATCAGGCAACGTCGGAAAAATCGGCAGCGCGGATTTGTGCAGCTGGAGGCCCTATCAGCGTGGCTAGCCCGCAAAACGAGTCATTCAATTCTCCCTGCCCTATCAACTATAACTCCCGAAGTGTTGGTTACGCTATCTTGGAAGAAGAGATCAACCTTCCCTCCCCGCGTCGGCCGGGTGCGATTACCCTGCGGCGTCCGTTCAAATCACATGCCCGTATCGGCTTACAACTGCTGTAGGGGGGGGATTAGAGGCCTGCCATGGTGGTGAGGGGAGGCCAAGACCGTTGAAAGCAAGAGTTTTTCACCGGGGCTCCACTACGCTGGCCGCTATGCCATTCGCGCGCTGCCGTGTTTTCTTCCCGCATACCCGCCAAGAAAACAGTCGTGCTTTTCCACGTGAAACCAATCCAAGTAAAATCAGCCATATTTTTTGTGAGGCTGCCAGCCGAATTTGGGTCATTCCGGGCCGGACCTATTTTTGCGTATTTCCTTGATTTTCAATGGTAGGAAAATAAAAAAAAATTGACTTCCATGACCTCGAAAAAAATCTTGGGAAAATTTATAAAGTTGGATTGGATTTTTGCCAACCTATGTGCAAAATTTCAGCTCAAAATACCAAGAAAATGAATTTTTTAGAGGGGGGTGACAAGCTGGGACCTAGTAGTGTCCTACCCCTGCCAGAGAGCTGCAATAACACTTATAGCTCTTTAGGTGGTTGGCCATGGGGCGCGCTAGGCTGGCGCCCATCGTCTGCCTCGGGGCTGCAGCTTTACGCACGTAACTAACGTGGGGGGCCTCACGGCCCGAAGTAACGCCGCCATCGATTGACACCGTTTGCAAGCCGGCGACGACCCGAATCCGACCCCGCGCCCTATAAAAAAATCACACACCGCGCTGCGCGGCGCGCTCACCACGCCCACGTAAACCCCGCGCTGGGCGCAGGGCGCTGGCGCTGGGGCCTGGGTCGCTGGGGCCTGGGGGTCCTGGGGCCTGAGGGCCCTTGGGCCCTTTGGGGCCCTTGGGCTCTAGGGGCGATTGGGCGCGCGCGCGCTGCGCGGCAGTGGTTCCCCTGCCGCGCTGCGCAAACGGTGGCATACATGCGGGGACAGCCCCTGCTGCCTTTTGCGATCTTACCGCGCGGGGGGGCTGCCTTCGGGCCCATGGCCCGCTGCGCTCTTGCCTGCGCCCCCGCGCGGGTGAGGCTAGGCACAACGCAGGGGCACAAAAGGCGGCAAGCGCAACAACAGTGGGAAAAATCGCATCCGCAGCGCGGTTAAATCCCGCTTGGAAGGCCCCGTCGCGGAAAATCGCAGTCATGCGCAGATTTGTTTGACGAACACGGGCCTGGACGCTGTTCTGGCCAGCCTGGCAGGAAAATTCGTCTAGGGGGTAGGCTCCCCGGCAACGGGGTCTGACGCGGGGACATCCCCTGCTGGCTGGCTATCTTGCCCGCGGGGGGGCTGCCTTCGGGCCCGGGGCAGCGGCAGCGATGCCAGCGGTGGGAAATATCGGCAGCGCGGACAGCCCCTGCTGGCTTGCTATCTTGCCCGCGGGGGGGCTGCCTTCGGGCCGGGGCAGCGGCAGCGATGCCAGCGGTGGGAAATATCGGCAGCGCGGACAGCCCCTGCTGGCTTGCTATCTTGCCCGCGGGGGGGCTGCCTTCGGGCCCGGGGCAGCGGCAGCGATGCCAGCGGTGGGAAATATCGGCAGCGCGGACAGCCCCTGCTGGCTTGCTATCTTGCCCGCGGGGGGGCTGCCTTCGGGCCCGGGGCAGCGGCAGCGATGCCAGCGGTGGGAAATATCGGCAGCGCGGACAGCCCCTGCTGGCTTGCTATCTTGCCCGCGGGGGGGCTGCCTTCGGGCCCGGGGCAGCGGCAGCGATGCCAGCGGTGGGAAATATCGGCAGCGCGGACAGCCCCTGCTGGCTTGCTATCTTGCCCGCGGGGGGGCTGCCTTCGGGCCCGGGGCAGCGGCAGCGATGCCAGCGGTGGGAAATATCGGCAGCGCGGACAGCCCCTGCTGGCTTGCTATCTTGCCCGCGGGGGGGCTGCCTTCGGGCCCGTGGCAGCGGCAGCGATGCCAGCGGTGGGAAATATCGGCAGCGCGGACAGCCCCTGCTGGCTTGCTATCTTGCCCGCGGGGGGCTGCCTTCGGGCCCGGGCAGCGGCAGCGATGCCAGCGGTGGGAAATATCGGCAGCGCGGACAGCCCCTGCTGGCTTGCTATCTTGCCCGCGGGGGGGCTGCCTTCGGGCCCGTGGCAGCGGCAGCGATGCCAGCGGTGGGAAATATCGGCAGCGCGGACAGCCCCTGCTGGCTTGCTATCTTGCCCGCGGGGGGGCTGCCTTCGGGCCCGGGCAGCGGCAGCGATGCCAGCGGTGGGAAATATCGGCAGCGCGGACAGCCCCTGCTGGCTTGCTATCTTGCCCGCGGGGGGCTGCCTTCGGGCCCGTGGCAGCGGCAGCGATGCCAGCGGTGGGAAATATCGGCAGCGCGGACAGCCCCTGCTGGCTTGCTATCTTGCCCGCGGGGGGGCTGCCTTCGGGCCCGGGGCAGCGGCAGCGATGCCAGCGGTGGGAAATATCGGCAGCGCGGACAGCCCCTGCTGGCTTGCTATCTTGCCCGCGGGGGGGCTGCCTTCGGGCCCGTGGCAGCGGCAGCGATGCCAGCGGTGGGAAATATCGGCAGCGCGGACAGCCCCTGCTGGCTTGCTATCTTGCCCGCGGGGGGGCTGCCTTCGGGCCCGGGCAGCGGCAGCGATGCCAGCGGTGGGAAATATCGGCAGCGCGGACAGCCCCTGCTGGCTTGCTATCTTGCCCGCGGGGGGCTGCCTTCGGGCCCGTGGCAGCGGCAGCGATGCCAGCGGTGGGAAATATCGGCAGCGCGGACAGCCCCTGCTGGCTTGCTATCTTGCCCGCGGGGGGGCTGCCTTCGGGCCCGTGGCAGCGGCAGCGATGCCAGCGGTGGGAAATATCGGCAGCGCGGACAGCCCCTGCTGGCTTGCTATCTTGCCCGCGGGGGGCTGCCTTCGGGCCCGGGGCAGCGGCAGCGATGCCAGCGGTGGGAAATATCGGCAGCGCGGACAGCCCCTGCTGGCTTGCTATCTTGCCCGCGGGGGGGCTGCCTTCGGGCCCGTGGCAGCGGCAGCGATGCCAGCGGTGGGAAATATCGGCAGCGCGGACAGCCCCTGCTGGCTTGCTATCTTGCCCGCGGGGGGGCTGCCTTCGGGCCCGTGGCAGCGGCAGCGATGCCAGCGGTGGGAAATATCGGCAGCGCGGACAGCCCCTGCTGGCTTGCTATCTTGCCCGCGGGGGGGCTGCCTTCGGGCCCGGGGCAGCGGCAGCGATGCCAGCGGTGGGAAATATCGGCAGCGCGGACAGCCCCTGCTGGCTTGCTATCTTGCCCGCGGGGGGGCTGCCTTCGGGCCCGT